>JAODUG010024896.1:0-11251 GCA_027564795.1 Aphredoderus sayanus
ACACACACACACACACAGGAGCTCACCCTCTTCTAGGAATCAACGCTTTCTCTTTCACTTATACCCTCCCTCCCTCCCTTTCTCCTCTCCTCTCCTCTCCACCCCCCTCCTCCTCCAGCACACCTTTCTGCTGTTTTCCTTGCCCCCCCCTCCACACCTCCCCCGCCTCTCCCCTCCCTCTCGCCTCCACCACGCTTCCCTCTGCCTCTGTGGCGGTGTGCTCGGCAGTGGAGAGCTGCGGGCGCCGAGGCAGGATGCTGTTGATGCCACAGGGCTGTGCACTGCTGTGTGTCTGGGCCCACTGAAGACAAAGGGGGCAGCAGGTATAGCCTCAAGCCATTCCCCCTAACGCCGTCCCGGCCACCTATCACACCCTGCTGTGTTCTCGTCTCTACTTGGAGGGGGGGGGGGGGAGTTTTTTTTTGGGTGAGGGGGGGGGGTTTTGGTGGAAGTTCTGTTCTCTCTGCTTTCGTTTCTACGTTGAGGTGAGGAAAGAACAACAAGCCGAGGACCAAGATGTGGCAGTTTCTGCTGAAGAGCTTCCTCCTGGGAGCGCTGCTGTCAGCAGCGGACAGCAAAGGGACCTTCTACGGAGGCCATGTAAACCCCTTCTATGGGAACAGATACAACTTGTTCAAGGGGGGTGTGAACCCCTACTACACACCCAACAAGCCCATGACCCGACACAAGTAAGTGCTCCTTCTTAGACGCTTTACAGCGGCTAATGTGCTTTGGTGTTGTCTTAACCGCATGGGAGGGTATTGGGTTCAGGCTGGATACTGCGTGAGCGGGACCCGGCTCGTACCGTATTGCCCCTAGAGAAACACACATGTCACCGGCGAGCTGTGGAAATATGGTTTGAGTTAGAGTATCAGCTCCGTAATGGAGCTGTGAATCGGCTCTCTGTTTTCCCCTCACTCGCCACCGGCGCTGGTCTGTGGTCCACACGTTCAACCATCTGTGGCTTAACGTCAACATGGTGGAGAAACAATGACATGGTGCATTATGAAAACAAAGCCTTGATTATGGTCTTTGGTGGAGGAGAGCACTGTGCTTGTGACGGGTATTGATGAGGTGCGCGTGTGTGTGTGCGTGCGCGCGCGCATGCGTGTGCGTCTGTGTGTGTGTGTGCGTGTGGTGGGGAGGGGGGCAGATAGAGACAGATATACAGTACAGCTGGGCATACAGTCAGAAAGGGACGGGTCCTACCTATCAACCTTTGCTAAAGTAACATCCAAACTAACTCACTTTGTATTGAGATTACTATTGAAGGCATGGTGTCTGCTTAATTCTGGTCTTAATCCAAAGACAACAGTCTAAATCCATATTCACCCCTTTTATCAGTCCACTAGGCCCAGTGTAAACACACCATACAGATATATTCATGACACTCAAACCTCATAGGCAGAAAAGAATAACAACCTCATGCTACAGTATGCATTTGAATGTCATGAAGCTGTGAGATGAAACAGAGCCATGTAGATATATGGTATTTTGCCTGGACAGAGACAGTTGACGTTTGGCCTGTGGGGGATTTTCGGGTTTGTATCCTTTCCTCGTTCTTTTTTTTTTTTTCTTTTTTTTTGCTTGGCTTCCCCCGAGAGCTGTATATCTTCGGACAGCTCCCGGGCTACCTGCTGCTCCGCCTCAAATTGTCTCAGCAGACAGCCCGTGACCCCAGCACTGGTTAGCACCGCCCTCCCCCCGAGAACAGCCTCCCTCATCACTGAACCCCACCGGGCCTCGCCCTGACTCCCGCCGGGAGCATTTCACTTGGGGCCTGCCGCTCGACACTTGGCTATATTCACCTACGTTACCTCCTTAGCTTAGTTTGTCTGATATTCAATAAAAGCTACCTCCTCCTACTCTCCTTCCTGTCTCCTGTCTGAGCGCTGAGTCCTTCCCGCATTCCAATATCATGCCTCCTTGTTGCCTCTTCACAGCCTCTGGTCTCACAGGACTCCTCCACATCACAGTGTCCATGTGTATTCCTACACTACAGTGCAGTTAGGGATATTCCCCCTCCGCACAACACTGTCTGTCACTAACTGTGTCATATGTGTCGTGTGTCATCCTCAGATGCCCCACATCAGCCTGACAAGACTGCCATGTGTGTCGGTGACATGTGACATAAGCGTCTGTTGTTACCTTTATGATAGTGGCGCCAGTGGGCTTATTTATATCCACACACCACCCAAGTGAGATAATAATATGCCCAGATTGCCTGCTAGATTGTTTACTTCTGCTAAATGCAGGAGAGGGCTTGGGTTACTAGATATTGAGAGGCTCTATTTGATATCCACATATGGGCCGATTGCGTATCAGGTGCGATGCATACGTTTTGTAGCTGGTGATAATCCTGTGCTTTTTGTGTCTAAATACAGCAGAGGTGTTTATACAAAGGGCTGCTGACCCACCGTGGAGCCCCTAGGGGAGGACTCAGTAATAGACCTATGCAACTTGCTCAGTTGTTATCAGCTTGCAGTTGTCAGTGGATGGATAGAGACTTAAAAATAGCACATGCTAAGACATGTGCTTGATGTGTGTGTGTGTGTGGTTATGTGTATTTTTGTTTTACTTTTTGGGTTTTTGCTGTGAAAAGATGTAAAATCTTTTCCGCGCCTTTCATCATCCACAGAGTCAAATGGACAAACCCTGAGATGTAATTATATGCTGTTCACACGCAGCAGTTTGCGTTTTCATATTAAGTTATTTTCTGTGTTTAGGCAGTGAAGCGTGTGATTCGACCACCATTCCAGTCTTTGAATGCAGCTGCTTCCCGGTGTGAGGAAATTTGTTGTCATTCATTTGCTGTGACATTTCAGACAATTGCACTCCTGGTCACAGGTCTACTGTACAGAGCGCACTGTACTGCTGGTACAGCCAAAATATAATAATATAATAATGACCAATCAGCTCCATGGGGCACGTTTTTGGTAGTGCTTTCTTTAGCTTTAATTTAGTGTGTCTTGATTTCCTCCTACTTTCTATATTAAGTTTCACATACCAAATAACAGTCAAATGTTTTTACCCTGGTCTTTTTTATATTGTAGACTATAATACATTTGGTCTACAGTAGATTATGTTTGGAGTATTTTAGGTAAATCTATGTTAGATTTTGATTGATCAGCACTTTCTCTATCATGCAAACATCTCACTACTGTACTGTAATGTGTGAACTACTGTTAATGCACACTATATTATCAACCTGACAGATGTCACATTTCAGATTAGAGCAAATACCTGATGATGATGATGATGATGTATATGACAGAGGTCAGGGGAGATAGGTCACAGAGGTGCTAGAGGTCAGAGGTTATGGGTAGGCATTGCAAGTTTGTGTGTGTAGTATGCAGTGGGGGAGAACCTTTGGCACTAAGAGCCTTAATAATAATAATTTTAATTGTAATGACAGTTTAGTAATTTTAAGTAATTGTAGTCACCTTTCAGTAGTTTCAATTACTTGGTTTGTCCAATGTCATACACTATTATTGACTTTCTGAAATATTTTTTCCAATAAAATGTAACTTCCAATGTTTATCCACATGATGTGTTCTGTGTTCCATTTAAAAAAAAACATGTAACACACACACTAAACCCACAAAGTAAGCTTTTTCTCAACCAAAGAAGATTAAGGGCCTCAGGAAATGCCAGGGGATAAGAGACGTTGATGGAATGATTTTGCATTACCACTGAGCCTTTTACTGTACTGTAATTCTAAAAGAAAACAGAAACAGAGAATGATGTGACTGCATCACCCACACACTAGTTATTAGGGTGACTTGTGGGAAAAGTCTATCACTGAAAAATCTGAACACAATTGTCATAGCTTAAAAATGTGGTTGTAGTATTACGGATTAGGGGATAATGGCCAATTGAGCACATGTAAAAGTAATAGCCTGCCTTCAAGGCTTGGCTTGGAGCTGACCTTCTGTGAGGGACAGAATGATTCCTAGAGCTGGGAGTATCGCTCCACTTCAACCAACGTCCATCAACCTTATATATTATAGGGTGTTGGAGACCTGTCAGTTGGCTAGAAACAGGTTTTATTAAAGGCATATAAAGGCAAAAGACAGATGATAGAGGAGATTTGTTAGCCCCTAGGCTGTCAAAGGTCCTATTAAAGACTGCATCTCTCTGTATCTGGCCCTGTCCAGTCATAAATCTGTTAGAGCCAGAAGTATTGGTGTGGGTTCAAATAGTCAGGAGCCCTGCAGGTAAAAGTCTGGTCTAGTTCAGTGAGGTCACAAGACACTGATATGGGATTGTGAAATTACTGTTTTAATTACTTTCTTTTCAGTTTCACTGCCAATATTATATTATTGTCTAAAATTGATATTTTTCAATGCTGTTTATGGTTGTTTATACTGTACACAGCGTTTTTATTCTGTTAAATAATTAAAATAAGCTCTACTTTTTGGCAGTCACAAGTCAAAATGTACCACTGTTGTAGCTGAACAGTGTCAAAACAATCCGCTCAGTGCATGAGAGATGCTTGGTGATGGGGAGAGAGGAGGAAGAACGATAAAATGACAATGAAGATTTTGAGGGAGAAATCCAGAAAAAATGCTGTTGAGATATTTGGCAGAAACAGTCAGTTTTTAGAAAAAAGGAGGGAAAAGAGGTAAGTTGTTGTGGGCCGGACAGAGGTGTGGGGGTCTCGCAGCAATAATATTTGCTAAAGAGCTCCACATGAGAAACGGAGATGGGAATTCTGCTTTCCCCGTGGGAGGCTGTGACTGGATCTAGGAACTGTAACGCTATACTGGAAATATTTATAGTGGCACCAGAGCTGCCGTCAAAAAATGACACGGTCTGAAGACAGGAGAAAAGACAAGATTGTGACATTTAAAGTGTTATGCATGAGCGGATGGACAATGAAAACAGACATAATTATAGTGATGGACGATAAAGAGGAAAGGGCCAGGTGAGCATGTGTAAGGTTTGTAAATCAGCTTCTGACAGAATAACTGGAATACCTTAGAGATTGGGAGGTTGAACAATTGAACTGTTCAAACAGAGTAAAGGTTTAAATTATTTTGTTGGCTTAAAATAAGTGGAATATGTCAGGGAATGGAAGATTAGATGCTATGGTTGAATTGGACCCATGTCCTTTTTTACTTTTTTTGGTTTTTCTCATTGTTTACAATGAGGCAAAACAGCTTGTAACAATCAACGAGCTCAGTGTGGCATTCTCTCACATGAAATCAAAGGAAACTGTCCCTTTGCTTCCTTTGATTGTAGAAACACATTGTAACTGAAAATCTCCCAAAGTAAATACAATTCAGTGATGATCAGATATGCAAAATGTGGCTAAACAAACAAAAAAACAAACGAACATTTTAAACTACGTATCAGCAGCTGCACTCAGCAAGACGCCTCTATGTTGAACTAAATCAAAACCACTGTCTCCAGTTATTTTGTATAGCTCATTAAATGATAACATTGATGCCTGTATGCCAGAAACCTAATGAAACCTAATGATTTCCCCTCCATCTCCCTGTCTACAGTATCGATTTGACCTTCATTTTATCAAAATATCTTCAGCAGTCTTCTCCCTTCTGGTAATCCTCCCAAACAGCCAGCATAATGAAGGTTATCTCCAATAATGGGCCTGGATCATACAGAAACACATGCGAGGCAACACAGCACGCTTCAGAGACTTTCTCATTCCGTCCCTGTCTCTTTCTCACATGTGACCGTTTACACGCGCCCGCGCACGCACACAAACCCCATGGTCTCGTATTCCTGGCTATAAAGCCCCTTGTAATCCTCAAACCACACTGTGTGGTCTCCCTGGGTGTGAGACAAAGGATCAGAGAGCTCCTTCTCAAACAAACACACACACACACACATTACACAACCTCACGTTGATTCCACACTGTATTATTCTCTTCCTCACTGCGGTGATATGCAAACTTCTCCACGGTGGAGGAGTCGACCTGCTGTTGCCATGACCCCGGGTCACTCTCTGTCTTCTCCTTTGATTGTGAGAGAGCCACAGCTCTCATACCCCCCTGTATTAAGAACACCTGCTAGGATAACATATCACAAGACAACCAAATGACATGGACAGACCTGTACAAATATGGGAGGAGTGCAGGAGAACTGAGAGAGATAGAGATAGAGATAGAGAGAGAGATAGAGAGAGAGAGAGAAGAAAGAAAAGAAGCTGTAAGAGGGAAAGGGAGTTTTTTTCTGTGTGCATCTGGTTTCCTGGGCGTTGGACCAATGAGTGTGAAGGTCACCGGCTCTGCCCAGATGTGCACCTGACAAACCAATCGGAAAGCACGAGCACTGGTCTGACCGGCCCTGCGAGTAATGTGAGAGTCGCACAGACGTGCATGTATGTGCACACACACACACACACACACACACACACACACACACTTCCAGCCGTACATGCATGCCTATGCCCATGCACGTACACACAGTCATGTGCAGAATTCCCACAACCATCTGTCAGACATGCATCAACACAGAAAAACATCAGAAAAGTTATTTTCTTTACTGCAAACCTGTAATTTATGGGAAAGGAATTATAGTCATTAAATACTAGCATTATGATCCTTAAGACAGACATTTTGAGCCTCATAATGGTTTTAACTTTGTTGTCATTTTAATAGATTTTTAGGAGTTAATAATAACAATAACAACATTGCCGGGTTAGTTGCCACAAATAGCGTGTAGCAAGCTCCCTGGGTATGAAGTAGACCTTAAGACAGCCCATAATTCCCAGATCATATGGTAAACCACTTCCTTGGCAGTGCATGACGTGGCAACAGGCTGTCAGGGTGGTATAAAAGGAGCTCTGTCGCTTTAACGTTTTCCAGCACATGCACACACACGCACACATACACACTCACACATACACACACACACTTCAGTGTGTACAGTGGTTTCTCACTGATTTTGACAGGCTGGCCTTCTCTGTTACACCCTCTGAACCTCTTAACTTGATATACTCTCTGCATCCCCTACCAAACACTTCTGTTTGTCCTCAAACAGCTGCGCAGCACAGTTCAGTATTTCACGTGTTACTGAATGCTCCCCTCTGAGCGGCAGAAAATGCTTCACATGTGAGCTTAAAGACCATTTCCTGTGTTGTGCAGGGGCCAGGGGACATTTAGCAGTTGCTATAGCTGCACTGGCAAATAAGAGAGAGAGAGAGAGAGAGAGAGAGAGAGAGAGAGAGAGTGGACGAGAGGCTTATGGGGTCCAACTTGCTGGAACAACTGTTCAGAGTGGATATAGTGATGTCATTATAGTAGTGTCGTGTTGGATTCCGTACATAAGAACAGACTTAATCTCAGTGCCGGTTTATTGCCCTTCTGTTTTGGATCATCCAATTAAAAGATGCTAAGTTAATGCACAGCACATAGTTCTGCCACACAACAGCCACTAGAATAGTTTGCAGTTGGTGTTGGTATGTTGTTTACAACATAATGAGGGTAACAACAGCTAAAAGTAACAAGAGCTAAAAGCGAGCACAGATGCACCACACAGTACAAAGCCAAATACGTTTAGCATAAGAGATGATACCCTTGCACAATATCTCCAAGTGCAAATTAATCTGGAAAATATTAAATATATATACAGCATATATGTATATATGTAAATATATATACAGTTTATATATACTTTATATATATACCAGTATATATACTTTATATATATTATATATTTACAGTATTATCTTGTGCAATCAGTGCAATATATTGTGAAATATATGGGAAATATATTGTGTGAAAAACCATGAAATAATTGTGACCGTGTGAACAAACACACACTCTTCTGTTAACACTTTTGCATATATGAACTCCTCTGTTAATGTGTATTTTCATATTTGGTATCATAATAATGGGGTTCATATTAACTGGACATTAACTGTACATTAATGTACTCTGACCTCCCACAGGGTTATTTGAGATCATTCAGCTGGGTATCTGGAGGAGGTACAGCGAACATTAAACACATATTTAAGTCATTGGGTTTCTTAGTGATAGGAATAAACACTGATCTTTATTTTTTAAGTACGAACTTCACAGTTTGCATCCAACATGCAGTTGGAGCACTATATGTCTCCAATTGAAGCCCATGAGGCCACGGTGCTAAAGCTAGTTGTTAAAACCTGTTACATCTCTTATCGTTGCAGAAACCATTGTGCCTACGTTGTGCAGAAGAACATCACTTGTATGATGCAGGATGGAGTATCTACCTTCGTGAAGGCTGAGTACACCACCAAATGCATATGGGGTCAAAAGTGTCCTGTTGTTATGTAAGTTCCCACACTATGCAAAGCCATACATTAGCAGAAACGGTTGGTCTCACTAGATGTTTGCTTTGAATTCCTATTCACATTCACAGCATGATCTGACTGCCACTTAAATCACTTACATTCTGTTTCTAATTTGGTTTGGTTTGGTGACACTGGAGTGTAAACTTAGTGTGTACACGCTGACCTCTAGTGTCTATATTTTGTACTACTGCAGTGCGCTCAGATATATTTTTCTGTGAAAGGTTGCCGTTAGAGCAGGAAAGGAAGTGAGAGAATTCTATTTTGTATCTTTCCTTTTCTATAATTTATAATCCCACAGTGAATTATTACATACAATTAATCATTTTATCTTGTATTTGCACTTCAAATGCCCTCTGTAAAGGCTGTGTGTTTTTAATTGGTCCACGTGGACTGTGCATGTGCACTAGAGAGTGTTACCAGGTGATGGATCCAGCCATACACAAAACCAGCAACTGACTGTAATTTTCACAATTCTTCACCAAACAAAAGCAGTAAATTGTAGCCAGTACTTCTTCTTCTACCTTTCTTGGGGTTTCCCAAGGTACCGGACCTTCCACAAGCCAACGTACAAGGTGGGCTACAAGACGGTGACTGAGCTGGAGTGGAGGTGTTGTCCCGGCTACTCCGGAGAGAGCTGCCATGACGGACCCACCTCCCTGCCTGACGTGATGATGCCACCTTTCAAGGGGACAGGCCTGCCCCACCGCCCCGGCATGAAGGGCTTTCCCCACAGCCCCCGGCCCCCAGTGGACCACACACCTGACACAGGACACCTGGAGCCGAATAAGCCATTCCCCAGCCTCCCTGACCACAGGCCCATTCCCAGCGATCAGCTGCCAGTCGGCAAGCCAAACTATGGTGAGTGTGACTGTGGAAATAGACTGCACAGATTGCCATATGTAATGCTGAACGTCAACTCCACTAACATGAATCCAACTAAGGTGAAAACACTTTTTTGCCTTTTAACCCTCGTGTTGTTTTCGGGTTTTAAACTCATACCTTGTTGTGCCAGCAGTGCACATCATATGTCTGTGTAAGCTGTAGAATTAGGTTTAGCGCCTTCTATCTGCCACAAAGAGCTAATGATTTTGGTCAGATTGACTCGTAATTTTTTTCCATGGCCATTCCAACTTAAATGCATTATTACTTGAGGATAACACATTTGTACAGGCTACAGATGAGCCATAAACCTAATCTGACACGCCAGATTGTTTATTACACATAAATGTGTCTATCGCTGTCTATTACAGGTTAACGTCACGCCTAAACTATATATATATATATACCATCTACCTGACAAGGACAGAAACTTTACTTCAATAAATGGAACAATAGTAATGTCTTAACCCTCCCGCTGTCCTGTTTCAAATGCCTTCTTTTTGAGCCAGCAGATGGCGCCAAAGTCACATGTCTGTGTTGTGGTCGGTGCCGTCTGCTGGCACAAAAAGATAGTGGGTCATTTTGAACCAAAGGACAGCAGGATGTTTAAAAGAGAAACCACCATCTAGGAGGAGAGATAGTTCAGTTGTGTTATAAATTGTTCTTCCTTTGTTTTTCAAATGTCTTGTTGTCTTTTTGCAAATTTAGTATGAAAGGTGCTATATAAATAAATTGTATTAATATTATTATTATTACAGCCTGAAAAACATTTGATAGCAATAAAGTGTTTAATTTAATAAATTTTTTTTCCTTCCTCTTACTGGTCCGTCTCCAGGCAACAAGTTTGACGTTTCGGGAGTGACGGGTGAGCGTGTGGACCGCATGGAGGAGAACCTGCGGCGCCTCACCCAGGGCCTGGACACCCTCAACGGGGTGGTGGCCGGCCTGGAGGAACGCCTGCGCACCTCCCTGCGTGAGGACACCAGGAGGTTCCTGGGCTCCGTGCTGCCCACAGGCCCCCGCTTGTCTGACTTGACGGTGGGCTTTGGGGCATTCCCTGATGGGACCACAGAGGGGACCGGGCTGGACGGAGCAGAGCGCGTCTCAGGCTTTGGAGACCTGGTGGGCAGGGTGACGGAGGTGAAGGACGAGCTGCGCGCCAAGACCCACGTCTTAGAGGAGATCCAGGTACTGTGCTCTTCCTCTGCTCTGTCCTCCAGAGCCTTCAAGTCACGTCTTCACCTTTAAATCACATTCTTCTTCTTCCTCGCCCTCCCCCTCTTTCTATCACTCTCTCTCTCTCCCTCTTTCCCTCTCCCCCTTTTTCTATCACTCTCTCTCTCCCTCTCTTTCCATCTCCCCCTTTTTCTTTCACTCTATCCCTCTCTCTCTCTCTTTCCTTCTCCCTCGCCCTCTTTGTCTCCTCTTTCTCTGTCACTCTTCACTGCTCTATATTTCTTTCCCTCTCTCTCTCACCCCCCCACCCCCTCTCCCTCCCTCCTACCTTCTGTAGGGAATGGTCCTGGGTCATGATGGCCAGCTGAAGAGGCTATTGGAGTCGGCCTCTGGCAAGCCAGTCACTCTCCTGGAGGAGATCCTGGACGCCAAGCTGGCGGGGGTGCGGGCTGAGATCCTGGACGGGTTCGAGCGCCGCCTGGCAAGCCTGGAGAACCACTGCGAGGAGCGGATCGGGGAGGTGCAGCGGCAGTGCCAGAGGGAACATGTAGACGGCCAGGAGCAGATGCAGCAGTCTCTGGATGGCAGAGAGACCGGGCTCAGGGAGGAGCTTGGCTCCCTGCAGGCACAGATCCAGGGGCTGACGCTCACAGAGAGCTGCTGTGGTCAGGTAGCTAAAGAATCACACTCAGTGAGCGCTGCTGTGGTCAGGTAGCTAAAGAATCACACTCAGTGATCGCTGCTGTGGTCGGGTAGCTAAAGAATCACACTCAGTGAGCGCTGCTGTGGTCAGGTAGCTAAAGAATCACACTCAGTGAGCGCTGCTGTGGTCAGGTAGATGCAACACTCAGAGAGCTGCTGTGGTCAGGTAGATGCAACACTCACTGAGAGCTGCTG
>JAODUG010024905.1:0-11004 GCA_027564795.1 Aphredoderus sayanus
GGTGAATAATTCCATTACTTGACGAGACGTCAAGTAATGGAATTATTCACCAAAACCGGTCCTCAGCTGGGTCCGGAGTCCCTGGGATGAGTCACTATGCCCCTGTGCTGTTGATTGTTTCACGGTGAAATATCACAGGGATTTAACATCTGAACAATCCCAACGACAACACTTGTTAACTCTACAGTAATCCAGTGTGTGTGTGTGTGTGTGTAGGTCTGTGTTCACAAAAGTCCATCCAACAATAAGTGAGCTTGAAAATACTACTTTTATAAAACACAATCCTTTGTAGCTATAGTACGTGAAGAGCATTTATTGTTTGTTGCTTTAAAAAGCAATAGCTGATGTGATATTGATCCCGAAATCCATTTCAATCCATGTGTACGAGTGTTTCTGGCTTTATTGACCTTCTAATCATGTAGCCCTCCTCTGGCTACATCCCCTCCCCATTACCTCGTCTATTACTGTGCTTTCACAGGATGCGTTATGCATACAATGTTGCCGGAAGAGATAATCACTTTTTCCGTAAAGCACTTGAAGTACAGATGGTGTTTCAAGTGTATCGTTTCTGCACATCCCAAGGTAAACCTTTTAAGAGGGCCTTAAATACCACCCTGATGAATAATGTGTGTGTCTGTGGTGTTTATTCTCCATAATCACAAATGCGGATCACCCTGACTGTTATGCAGCAGCAGAGGGATACATGTTTCCATTTATACAATATACAGTATGTGTCCTGTATACCTCAGTAAAACCATTACGATCTGACCTGTCGCTTACCCTCCATGTTTTTAAGAGCTCACCAAGATTAGTCTGACCTACATATGATATGCTCTCTACCTCTTCAGCCTAATGAATCCAGATAAACACACCATTAGCTGTCATCTTCTGACCTGCACAGTGCAGGACACTGCTCATTTTTTTCCCTCCAAAAAAAAAAGAAATACAAATGCATTACACTTTTTCAGCTCAGGGATAGACATCAATAATGGATCGAGGGTGTGTGGAGCAGAAATTCCTAATCAAACAGTGAGGTGTTTAATAGAAATATGTATTATTTAGCTAACTACTTGTCTCAGAGCACAGACCCATGTGATTTGGATTTTTTATGTCTTGTTCATGTATATTTCAGCTGGTATTTTACATGTCCAGCATAAGAGCATTCTTAAATTTAAGCTTGCTGTAGAAGTTGTACACGTCAGATTGTAACTGTATTATACAATTAAGGATAAAAATCCACAATAAAAGCCATATAGGCCCTGACTTACAACAAAAACATGTGAACTGGCTGTATTTCCAATGTGAAGTTTTTGGTATGTTTTTTAAGGGTATCCTTAACAAAAACATTTTGTTTTAGTTTTTTTGTATATTCCAAGACGGCTCTGACTTCAGCTGAATAGCAAAACCCCACAGGCACTCTTCTTTTATAGTTTGCTTCTCCGCATTGGCTCCTGACCTGTCACCGTGACTCAAGTGTATTGGAACATGTATATTTCATCAAACTGTTCAAAAGGTCTTCCTTTGAGATGGTTGTGCCCCAAGCTCTTTGTGTTGAGCTCTGACAGGCTGTCTCAAAGCTGTAAATCCACCGGAGGAGATGAGCTTCATGAGCCATACTTTTCCTCGAGATCGATGTCATCATAATCATGATCATTAACCAGCAGCTATGCAGTGTAATTTAGAGAAGTCAACACATTATTTTTGCATTTTAAAATGCTTTGTAATAATCATTGCAATATAACATGTGTATGGCCCAGGTGCAGTTATTGATATTCAACATGTCTACAAATACAAAGACAAAGAATTTTAGAATATTTTAGATTTTTTTGCTATCCAAAATATCATTCTGCAAAACTTAATATTTTGTGTTTTGTCTGTGTTGAATGTAGTTTACAAAGTCATAGGGCCTTGCTAATCTGTTACTTGTTTTTATAAAAATAAAGTTCCATTTTGTTAATCCTTATAGAGGAAAATATTGATTTAATCTGCTCCCAGTACATGAAAGCTTTTCATTTAATTACACGTTATATTAATTACATTTGCTGGTCTAAACACTCATCAGAGGGCTTGTCTCTCAGGAAGAAGCAATGCAGGAAATACAATATTTTTTACACCAGCACTTAATATCTACAGACAATTTCTACAGAAAATATATTCACAAGGAACTGTTCATGTTTACAAATATAAATAATAAGAAAATGAGGCTCTATCAGGTTGCTATGTTTTGTTGAAAACACAAACAACTTTTTTTCTATATTTGGATGAAGATGATGCACTTCTGGCTGAGGAAAATAAGATGATGAGTAGTGTTCTCTTCAGGCCTGGCCACAGGAATCAGTGGCGACAGTACGGACTTGCCTGCCAAATATTTGTGTCCCGACTGCTTCTGTAGTGCTCTCCCAAGCCGCAGCTGTCAGCTGCACTAAGTCACTGTACCAGTAATGTCCAAGCTTTACCTAAACCAAACTTACCATTACCTACGCTAAACCATCATCATCATTTAATCAAACTATAGGCCTAAATATTTAGCTATTATGCACTGTAAAGCCTGATGTACGTTTTACCGTAGATGGAAAATGAATAAGTCATAAGAGGTTATCCCTGAAAATAAGAAACACGAGTTCAGAATGAGGATCGTGTCTACGTACTATAAAAGCTAGGTATGGTTGTAATCTGATTTGTCATCTGAGCAAAATGTCCTGTGTGTTAGCATTGTGTTCATACCTTGGGAATTCATGCCTAATGGTGCGCTGCTTGGTACTGTCACAGCACATAAAAGTTAGTCTGAGTGCTGTATAATAAAACCGCTACATGGTCACGACTTATTTGAGCTTCTTCAAATTGCTTCTCATGGTGCCGGAAGCTGTTTCCCTCTCAGGCCTGACTCCATTATTGCCGGGTGTAAGTCTGCAGGTGCTGTGGTCTCTTGTCTTCCTCCATTTAGACCAACCTTGCAGCTTAACTTGAGAGAAAATAACTGCTAGAGGTTAGCTCTCTCCAAACTGACAAGACCTGACAAGTCAACAAATGCAGGGCAGGTATAGATGGAGATTGCCAGTACACTGATAGGATGGGTTTTTTTTAAACTCAGGAATGGAAATGGAGAGATAGGCTATAGTCAAAAAGTCAATGAGGAAAAAGCTATCCAGGTGTAATAGCGTCCACAGCAGGCGCCAATACACTGAACAATGGGGTGGGATTGTTTTCTACAGTTCATGTCACGATTTTGGAATAAGATAGGCCTATGTACTTGTTTTGTTTTGAATTTGCAAAACACACAGATAATTAGAGAGTGTTCAGTAGAGCCCATACCTTCATCAAGATATCCTCCTAACTGACAGGAAAAACAAGACTTAAACAGTCTTGTCAGGAAAGAACAGTACATGAATCGTATTATGATTGTGTTTGTCTTTAACTCCAGGTATCAGCGTTTGCAAAAGACTGGTTTCTGCATGGGCACACTGGGAGGGATGGGATAAGCTCTTACACTGACAGAACAGATCTATCACAACACAAACACTGTGAGTGAGATAGACAGCAAGAGACAAGAAAGGGAGCAATAGTAAATTTGATGACAAAAGAAAAATAGGAAAATGGTGATATTGTGAGATTTATTGTAACTTGCAAATAATATAACACTGAATGTCAAAATTATCCATTTAACAAGCTATAGGTGTGTGTGTGTGTGTGTGTGGGTGGGTGTGTGTGAGTGTGTAAGAGAGAGAGAGAGAGAGAGAGAGAGAGAGAGAGAATATGAGAGAGAGATTTTTTGACATATTAAATGTCACTGACAAAACATGCTGGTCCCAGACAAACTAATGCATAGCAACTATTGCTATTTATATTTCTCACATTAATCATTGTTATTATCCTAAGCTATTCTCAAACGCCATCTCTACTGTCACATTTATCACACTAATATGTTTAAATCCATGTAGTATATTATACTGACTGTTCTATATTAAACAAAATGTATTAAAAACAATTAATACACGAGATGCTTTGTGACTACAATAATGCAATTCCCCCGATCGCACACTGCTTTTGTTCAATTTGAGCTGTAGTTACACCAGTAGGTCGCCTTGCGTTATCTCCGTTGAGGATATGACACCTCTCTCACTTGTTCGTATACGCTGTAATGGGCAGCATTAGCAGCGCAGCTGCGTCCGGGGACTGTGTCTGCGGCGTGTACGCCCAGGAGCCACACCTTTTAGACGTGCACCAGCTGTCACAAAGGATCAGCATCTAGAAGCCCGCCGCACTCTAGGTACCTCTTCCTAAAAGACCTCCGCTGTTCTGTTGTCCTCGGCGTTCACGTCTGCAAATGAAAGGTCAGAGGCATCACATGACGCCTGACGCCAAGAACCTGACTGTGTGACTGATCTTGTCAGAAGCCTCCATTTAAACAGACTCCGAAATAAAACCACCCTAAAAAAAACGAACTGCAGTATAGGTAATGCAGGTTGTAATTTACAGTTCAAAAAGGGCAACAGTCGCAGGGTATTATCTTTTCACTAAATCACTTGAAGATGCCATTTATATGCCACGAAAAGGCTCATTTCCTACAGGAATGGTTAGTACCTGACATACAGTCTGAATTGTTTCAGTTTGACTAGTGTGTCATTTAACTGTTGTACAATGCATCCAGGTGCTATGAATGAGCTGTGAACCAGAGCTTGCAGTGTGTCCAGGCTTCAAAGCATTTCCAATCCAATTTATATCTACAATGCATTTTACATTCTTGATTTTCCTTGGGACCTAGTGAGCACCTTATCGTCCATTTCAAAAAACCAAAGCTTAGCATTGTGGAATATGTGCACAGCTGCCTGCGCAACTAAATAAAGGGTCTCACCTCACAGCCCTGCACCTGGCAAGGGTTCGCCACGCTTTGATCAGCTCTCTGCTTGTTTCCCCCACCTCTTTGTAACCATTATAAAGCTCCCTGCTGCCTTTGAAAGCACCAAAGAGGAAACTGATCAGTGATTAAAAGGGGAGGTATAACTGTATCTGAACACAGCGTGTCAAAGACGTGGCTGTAGGCTTGGATAGGGTTGTCTTTAAGGGGAGGGAAGGCAACTGGCTTTGACAGCCAGTTAGATAGGTGTTCAGAGTGCTGACAGGCAGACTGTCTGGCCGCTGCCACTGTGAGGAAGGTGCAGGAGCGCGGAGGGTGTCATTAATCTCCGCCTCACAGTTGTAGCACGTCTGATTTGCAGCTGCTTGGGAGCCATTTCAGCCCATCCACAGCTCTGACCTCCCACTCCAACACATCACACAGAAGTGATGCGGTCCTTTGACAAGGCTTCAGGGAGCTACACCTGACCCACGGCACCGCAGTGCACATTTATCTGTCAATGGGACTGCCAGTTCATGACACAGGGCATTTGGCCTTTTCTGTGTCCATTCCTAAGATGTTGAAGCCATAGCGGTCTTATTATGTATATGAGAGCACCACCACCGGACTATGGCATGCCAAAATGATTGCCTATACACAGCGTCTGTCACACTGGGAATGTATAGAATGGCACAGGTACACTTACTGAATATAATGAACCAGCATGCAATCAACTATTTTTGAAAGTACTGTAAAGAGGCTTCAAATTGAAGACGAGCTAGAACACGTCTTGGTGAAACCATCCAGCCTAAAATCAAGAGACCGCTTAGAGACCATAATCGATATCTGGGGTGATTGCTGGTCACCGGACTCCAACTGAAATTAACACACTGCCAAATGCAGAGCTCACTGGCTCTTGCTGCCAATAGCATTCATCCCTGTGGGTTTTCGTTGCAGAGATGAGGTAGAAATAAAATCGATGCTTATAAATCCATGGCATTTTCCATTGCAGCTTTCCACAGCCAGTGATTCGCAAAAAGGAACACCACGCAGACTGGCCAATATAATAGTAAAAGTGTATATATCTGTAATAACTAAATATCCTTTATTATGGTGAATAGTTCCATTGCTGTTATCATGATTTTATAGATGTAGTTTGGGGAGGATTTAAAAGGTTAGACAATCACATTTGTATAATAAATGTTAAGGGTTAAGAACTGATTATTTCCGCTCTTTTGCTCAATGCTAAAAGAGTGCTTCTTGTTCAGCACACTCAGAACTCTTGTCGGGAAGCCATTGAGGGGCTGAGCAGTTCCCTATTAAAGACCCCCAGGGTGGAGAGAAATAAATGTACCCCCGTATGTCCAACTATCTGTCTCGCAATGACACAGACGCACATATAGGCACCCTCAGAACAGACAGCCTCTAGACGGGGAGGGGGGTCTCTGTCACAATTTAGACATGGGCATTATGTTGGCTGGGTAGTTGAAAGATTATTGGAGAGGTAAATTGGTTTCCAAAGGTTTTCTCTAAAAATAGCTCACTTGGTTGGGCACCATGCCACGACAGGTATTATTTTTACACATGTGCAATGAGAGCCACGGGACTAACTAGATCAAACTGATATGAAATGGGCTAATAACATTTATGCCCCTTTCCGCAATGTATGTTTTGCCGAGATAACACAAACAACTGTAGATAACAGCTCCCACAGAAGGATTAGAGACAAATGTCCTTTTCTTCTCAGTCATGATATTGTATGCCTTTCAGGACTGATGTCATTTGACAGCTAAGTGACAGCAGTCACTCGTACAGCCAACAGGCGTATACTGTATGGGGGTGTCGACCCCTCTTTCCCCCAGACACACACACACACACACACACACACACACACACACACACACACACAATGCACTGACGATTATGACAATACATATGAACTAAAGGTTTTATTAGCATCCTATATTAGTTTACATTATTAAGTATTTAACTTTCTACTTCAATGCAATGGAACTTTTTTTACACATAAAACATAATCAATGACAAAATTATGTATTTTTCATAGTTTGTGAAACTTAAATATAGGAATTGTGTAATGTATGCAATTAATTCTGTACACATTTTATACATTCACAAAGTTCAGGAAATCTGATAACTTACTGTAGAGAATGCATAACCCATTTTCTCCTGTATTTCTTTTGTTTCCTGCCTTTGCACTTAAATCACACCCTGACTCATTTTATTTACATCGTTTTTGGAGGTAAATTAGTTGTAATACATACAAACAAAAACACAATTTTACTTGGAATGGAAACAATATCATACAATAGAAGAAGAAACTCTTCCCATAAGAAGTGATTCAGGCACATAGACACACACCAGGCAATCTGGGCAGAGAACAGTGATGGCACTGACAGGGCCTGTGGGGACATGTGACAAGCTGCCTCGGTTACACAATAGCTGCCTGGTGGGCAGTTATCGGTGCTGTGTGCTACTGTGTATTGGTTGATGTTATTGAATGTATGCGGTAGGCAGTAAAGAATAGATGTTGACGATTATGACAATAATAAAACTGACTTGGTAGAGAAATTGTAATAACACAACATTTCACAACATCATGACGGAAAATGTATAGCTTGTCTCTGAAGACGTATGTAGAAAAAAACATGCTTCTATAACCAATTAGCATAACTACCAGACCGCAAAATACAGTTTTATGTGGAGAATCTCACCCACCATGGGAAATCATGGGAAATCAAGCATGCTCGATCAACAGAACATCAAAGCACATTAGCGTGAACAACATCACAGCTGTGACGATGTTGTAGCTATGAGCATCAGCTGTAGGTAAATAACAAATGCCAGTAAAGAGCCAATTTGCTTCATTGTTTGCCACGAAAAGAAAACAATTAAATTGCGAATCAATGTCCATAGTCCATAGATTTCATACCAACATTGCGGCAGAAAACACAACTTGATGGGCTAAGCTTTTTTCATGTGTCCAAGATGTTACGGTATGTTAAGGAGCCTAACAATGTGCGACTTTAATCTAAAGAGGTAGACACCACTAAAAGCATATGTACTGCATACTGTGCACTAATACTTTAATGCTATAGATGATTTAGTGTTAATGTCACTTATGAATCATTATAAGTTAATGTTTGCTGTAATGTAAACAATGCATGTAATAAATGAGTCATTTATTTCACAGTAATAATAATACAATACAGTATACCTTCACTATAGCTCTCACTCCCCCCCCCACACCCCTCTCTTTCTCTGGGGTCTTGACTATCCTTCATGCTGGCTTTCAGGGTGCTTTCCGGTGACAGTGCTGTCAAAACACATCAGGTCAGTCCAGAGCTGAGCAGGTTTCAGTGCCACTAGGCTGCACCACCTGGTTCTGTAAATGTAAGTGGGGAGAAAAAACTCACAGGAGTGATGGCACTGGTTCCAAACTTTTTTAATATACTGTCTATTTCAGCCTTAGGTTGAAAGGAACATAAACCAAACCAATAATGCCAATAAATATGATGATGTTTTTGTTTAGACATGGGGATAATGTCTGTTTTATAGGCAATTCAGAAGTCCCTCATCAACTAAAGCAGAGACAGTTACATCACGCTGGTTCGGTGATTAACGGTAACATTAGCAAGCAGCAGATCCCACCCCACCCCCAAATGACTCAAATTTAATTTGAGAGCAACATATTACAAGCAACCATTTGCAGACAATTCCTGCATGAACATAACTAAAATAAAAGCAAACAAAGACAACCTGGCCCGTCTGTTATAGATTGTAATTATTATACTGAATATTGTCTTTTAGCACAGGATGGTGGTGGGCAATGAGATAAGTGGCCACCAGGGCTGTGTCTCGGTATCAGCTATAGCCTCGAAATTCTCCCTTGATTCAGAGGCATACAGTACTCATCAGAGGATATTCCCTAATTAGTCCCTAGTGGCCACTGGTCTGGCATGGATATACACAGGAAAAGAGAAGGGACAGAAGGGAAAATTAATTACTTTTTCAGGTACACTGACACTGAAAAAGACAAGGGACACTGTGACTGGAGGTAGAAAGATTATAGGTACAAAGTCATTCTTTTGGTGAAGGCTGCCAACATTTCACCACACACCCACGAGATGTGCTAGCACCTTCCATAGAGTACTGTATCATACTGTATACCACTGGCTGATATATCTGTCAGCATGTGAAGAAGTATACATTAAATATAAAATCCTCTGGACAATGGAAAATGTTCCATGTTATTGGGAATTCTAGTGTATACTTCTTGCATTGAATGCCATACAAGCAATCTTATACCGAATACATTGGAATGATGCAGTATTTAGTGTATTTCAAAAAAAAAAATTCATCAGGTCCCCATAATTTCCAGCTAACTCTGTTGGCCATGAAGCAGGAAATACAATTATGTATCCTTGACTGCAGAATAAGCCTGCTGGTCTGATCTACCAAGCAGCTGTGTTTAGAAATGTAATCTGTTGGAAACTGATTATGAGACCTATATAAAGCTTTCCTCTATATTGCCTATAAGCAAAAGTCTGTAATTAGGATCAATTATACACAAGTCATTCTGAAAGTTCTGCTGTGTCTTATAGTGCATAGTGAAAATAGTGAGCTGTACTCAGAAAGATGCAGGGCTGACATGCTACGGTGCAGGTCAGACAACTGTCACATAATATTAGTCCTCGAACACAGCTTCTGATCACTGGCAGTTTGGGCAGATTTGACAGAAGGCAACTGACACTTTGAGATTCATGTTTGAGTAGCTGGGACACTGGAATGGGATCTGAGGGCTGATTATTAAATATTCAGATGTGCGCTCTTGCTCTTCACACTCTCAGACCTTGCTTTCCATGTGTACAGTATAGCCACCACACGCATATACAGCAGATGTCTTATATATTCTACATTCAATATTCAGATCCTATATTCTGCACCAATAGACAAATAAGAAAATGTGAGATCGGGTGAAAACCTTGAGGCTGCAGTGCAAGTTGATTTATGTTATTCAGTTTAATGACCCTTAACTCAATGAATGTATGATTTTAATTTGCAGGATTCTGGAGAACAAGGTTTTGTTATAAATTCTTGAAGATGGCTTTTTCGAGATACCCCCCGGACAGTGACAAAATGTAATAGGCAGTACAATTACAAGCCGAATGACCCTAATGAATACTTCTGGCATGTCAGTGGGCTTGTCAGTGGGTGGGACATTCAGTACATTCAGTGGGACATTCAGTACAGGAGATAAAGTTGCTCTACACAGAGATTACTACATGCCTAAACATCCTATAAAGGGCTATTCATTTTTTCTGTTGGCATGTGACTGTATTGTTGATCGGCAGGGTGTGAATTTGTGTGAACACACCCAGAAATTAATGTGTATGTCATAAGAGATGTCATTTATGTTAGAATGAGTAAAATGTAACCATTTCATGGATTTCCATCTGTTATTGCCTCACACAATACCACCTGTCTCTAGAGAGCAGTTTATTTGTAATGGAGTTGAATAGATGGCCTTTCAGACTATAGACCTCAACCTTTACCCTCATTATAGTTTCCTAGAAACAACTGTAGTGATGAAGTCTCTCTCCTGGGAGAGAGAGTGATTATATGGGAGAGGCATGAAGGAGCACCAACTGTGGCATGTAGCCTACAACACAAAATAGGATTAGGAGACAAATACAATGTTACAAGGCATTGTGAGAACTAGGTGAAAGCTTTGACTCTGCATTGATGGAAATTACATTAGACTTGACTATTAAGAACAAGAATAAGAATTTATACTGATGAACTGTCTGTGACTAAGGATAGCATTCACAGGCACATCCACATTCATAAGTTATATAAATTGTCAACTTGTAAGCATGTTTCTTTAAACAATCTTTAAATGTCAGGCAATAGGCTTAATTATTTCTTATGTAGATGATACTGGAAGTACATTTACCCATTTGAGGTTTTTTTTCTTTATCTTATCTATTTGTCATTGTCATGTGCTGCATGTGATTTTCCATAGATGTAGTTCTATAGAAGACTGATAGGGACTTTTGATTGCAGCCAGTTTTTTTTACATCTTTGACCAGCGTGGGAACACAGGTTTTTGCTACAGTATAATCTTTTAAAATTTGACTAGAAGATTTTAG
>JAODUG010024915.1:0-11009 GCA_027564795.1 Aphredoderus sayanus
CTATGTATTGGGCAGACTGGGGGAACCATCCAAAAATTGAGACTGCTGCCATGGATGGCACTCTGAGACAGACTCTGGTGCATGAGAACATCCAGTGGCCTACAGGTCAGTAACTTCTTCTTCTTCTTATTGCATATGTAGGTAATGCCATTGGTAGGTAATGCCATATAGCAGTCTGATTTTATTTTTCATTGCATCTCCACAGGTTTGGCAGTTGACTACTTCAACCAGCGTTTGTACTGGGCAGACGCCAAGCTGTCAGTCATCGGTACCGTTCGTCTGGATGGTTCTGACCCTGTCATTGCTGCTTCAGGCATCAAGAACAGTTGAGCCATCTTTATATTTGTCTGTTTCACCGTCTGTTTTTTCCTCCTGCTATTGATAATAAATGCGGCACGTTTCTATTGCAGACCTTCTCCATCCATTCAGCATTGATATCTTTGAGGACTATATATATGGGGTGACGTATGTCAACAACGTTGTCTTCCGGGTCAATAAATTTGGCAAGGGAAAGATGGAGAGTCTCACTACAGGAATCAACCATGCCACAGATGTAGTCCTCTACCATCGCTACAAGCAGCCAGAGGGTAAGTGTCAGTACAACCCATAATATAATAATAATAATAACAATAATAACTTACATTTATATAGCGCCTTTCACAAACCCAAGGACGCTATATAAACGTCACCTACTGTATGTATGTACTGTGTATGTGTGTGTATATATATATATATGTGTATAAATAAATAAAATAAAAAACATGGCAATACACATAATACCATGCACAGAAAGGGGATCGTGGGTTTAGATGGTGGGCTTTCTTTATCATCTTTTCACATTATGAGCCAATCATTGCTCCCGCTCCCCAGTGACCAACCCGTGCGACAGGAAGAAGTGTGAGTGGCTGTGTCTGCTGAGCCCCAGCGGGCCTGTGTGCACCTGCCCCAACAACTTTGTGGCAGATAACGGAACCTGTGTGGAGCAAGTGGCCCCCACCCAGTCACCATTTTGTAAGTGCACATTGAACACGCGTACATGGGCGTGTTTGGCACAACCCACCCTTCCTAGGTGGTGTAAAAAGGTCCGTAAAGTAGCAGAAAATCACTATTTTCTGTTAGTGGAGTTATTGCGTTACTCTACAATAACAAGCATGTGTATCTTGGGGATACATTTTTACAAGTAGAGCTGGAGATCAGATTTGTAAACCAATAGTCTAAACCACTTTGTTTTTCATTATGTACTGTATATAACTTTTAAATGGGCTGTGTTATTAAGTATATACTACATAATGGTTTTTCACCAGTAGATGGCGACATCTAGCTAGATTTACCTAGATAAAAACAAAAAAAAACCATTGAAATGCCATTACAGTACAATGCAAATAAACAACAGGCCTTTGAAATATTCCACGCCCCTCCCCAGCCCCTCCCTCAGGGCCCTGCACCATTCAGTGTCAGAATGGCGGCAGCTGCTTCCTGAATGCGCACCAGGTTGCCAAATGTCGCTGCCAGCCCAGCTACACCGGGGAGAGGTGCGAGGTCAACCAGTGTAGAGACTACTGCAAGAACGGTGGCACCTGCACTGCATCTCATACAGGTGCTGGACTGGACCAAAAGCACATGCAGGGAATTATGTATCTTAGTCACAGAGCACTAACAGACCACCTTGCAAAGATAGTATTTGTTCTAGAGAAATAAATTACTATGGTTAAAATGTTAATCGTACTGATTTTTTATTTTTATTTCTAGAAAATATATACAGTGAAAACACTAACTGTACATACATTTGTCCATTTATTTAATGACTGCTGAGTTTATAGTGTATCTATATATACAGTACCACATTGATGTTTATGGATGTATGTACCTTTGAATAGTATTTTGTGTGAAGAAGAATTTGCGGATGTTAACTGAACTGTCAAATGCCGTCGGTCTTCCAGGCAACCCAACCTGCCGCTGTCTGCAGGGCTTCACGGGACATAACTGTAACCTGCACACCTGTCAGGGATACTGCCTTAATGGAGGCAACTGCTCAGTTAGCGTAGGCAACCAGCCCACCTGTACCTGCCCGCCAGAATACCAGGGAGACAGCTGCCAATACAGTAAGTGGCTGTGCCCAGGTGTCATGTTAATCATGCCTTGGTCAAACTGTTCTGATATTTCTATACAGTAATTCTAATTAACTGTTAATCCATTGTTACTCAAAATAGATGTGAACAAGGCAAGGCGTTTCTTTTATATAGCACACTTCATACACGAGGCAGATGAAATGTGCTTCACATAAAAGCGTGATGTACAGTAAAACAGTACCAGTAATGTATGTCGTATACAGTAATGCATAACAATACATTTAAACAGAGAGAAGAGTTAAACTGTGGAGAATAAATTAGCAAGATATTAAAATATTTGTAATGAAATAAAAAAAAACAAATGTTTTGCAGCATGGCATACATCAAACAGACATTAGCATGAGTAAGCCCCAAAAGAGTTATTCTTAGCAGCGTAGACATGTTCACCAGCATAGAATACTGCTCAGTCAGGTTGCCTGTGCACCCACTGTGAGTTGTAAATTGTATTAAGTTGACCATATTTTCTACTGAGCT
Source organism: Aphredoderus sayanus (assembly GCA_027564795.1). Classification (NCBI taxonomy): domain Eukaryota; kingdom Metazoa; phylum Chordata; class Actinopteri; order Percopsiformes; family Aphredoderidae; genus Aphredoderus; species Aphredoderus sayanus. Next base: position 2,604 of record JAODUG010024915.1, read on the forward strand.
CTCAAAACTGTCCCCTTCCTCTCTGCAGGTAAATGTGAAGGTTACTGTAAAAACGGTGGGCTCTGCTTACAGACGTCCAATGGTACCAAACTGTGTCAGTGTTCAAATCTGTTCCATGGACACCAGTGTGAGCTGAACAAATGTCAGTTCTGCGGAGCCGGCAAGTGCTTGACCTCAGCCTTGGGCGAGGTTTCGTGCAGGTAAATATGGAATGGAAAATGGATGGTTGTTAGCTATGCTAGCTATTTCCCACCTTCACATACAGAGATCCATGTGCACACCGATCCTGGCAGTGAATATACGCTAAATATACAGTAGGCCAGGCTTCATCCTTTTATTATTGTTGTGTGCATGATTACAGCTGTCCCAACGGTCAGACCCAGCCCAGTTGCTTCTCCTGTCTGGACTTCTGCGCCAATGGACAGTGTTCAGTTGACACTCGCACGCTCCTTCCTCAGTGCAGGTAAGATGGGGCCCCCTAACCAACACACACCCTGTCTTTCTGTCAGACAGAAGTAATGCGTGGGTGTTTATCTGATGTCTGTATAGGTGTCCTATAGGATGGGCTGGATACAGGTGCAATGTGACTGCAATCACTGACGATTCTTCTCAGGGTGGAAGTATGTCTTGTTCTGTTGCTAATACAGTGTGTTTGGCCAAATAAACAGGAGTTCTCTGAGAATAATAGTCTGGTTACTTTGTTGTCATGTTCTTGTAGACACCGCCTCCATTGTTCTTCCACTGCTCCTGCTGCTGTTATTGGCATTGCTGCTGGTTGGCGCCATCCTGTGGTACAAACGAAGAATGCGTGGGTAAGTGGTGGTCTCCTAGCTGTTAAAGTATATTCTTCCCATTTTCCATCATTTCCTTTCGATTTTATTATTAGTCTTTTCTATAACTCTTTCTTTTCATCTCCTGTGGGTAACCATCGATCTCCTCTCTCACAGGACTCTATGGCTGCACAAATCTCGTTCTCAACACTCGTGGTAATTTTATAGGGTCCCCTGTCTCCCCTGCCAACCTTCCACTCCCATCCTTAAAATTCAATAAGTCTCCTTTAGCTCATACTTGTTCATGCTGGTGGTCAATGTAGAATATGTGTGTCCTTGCCTGCTATCTCTTGTCTGCCTCCCATGGGGTCTCCTTCCCAGCAATGCAGGGATGTATATGTGGGGGGGTGGGTGATATAAGATCAATGGTGGAATTTGTTTAAATCTTGATGTCTTACCTGTTTACATTTGTAAATGCTAGGCTTACTTAATGCTTAAGCAATATGCTTGCATAGTAGAGACAGCATTATCTTTGTTTACTGTTTCTGTGCTTGCAACAGTCACATTTTTGCAATGTGAGAGTTACTGTATGGTTATGATAAAATGTTCTTTTGAGGGGAAAAGTGCATTTGGCAACCTCAGTTAACGCGTGTTGTCTGTATGTAGCAATTGATGTGTGGTTGTCTGGTCTATGTTAAATATCTTTTAGCATTGCCCATGCTAATGTATGCTCCCGTGTATTGTAAATTAAAGTTAAAATGGTCGCGGTGTGTCCTCAGTGCCAAGGGTTTCCAGCACCACAGGATGACTAATGGAGCTATGAATGTGGAGATCGGGAACCCGGCCTATAAGGTCTATGAGGGAGAGCCAGACGATGACGCCGGGGAGCTGCTGGATTCAGACTTTGCTTTGGACCCAGACAAGGTACCAGGCTCAAACTTCTGTTTATATGACATAAAAACCATTTATGTTATATTTTTGAGGGGAAACCCTTTTCTAATACCATATAATTTCCTCTCGTTGTCCAGCCTACCAACTTCACCAACCCAGTGTATGCCACCTTGTACATGGGTGCCCACAACAGCCGCAACTCTCTGGCCAGTACGGACGAGAAGAAGGAGCTCCTCTCCCAGGGTGACGATGACATGAGCGACCCGCTGGCATAAAGCCTGGCATGGGATGAACTCCGCTCACCTTGTCCGCCCAGCTTAGCCTAGCCTAGCTTAGCCTAGCCTAGCCTAGCCTAGCGCCGAGCCAACAGACTCTCATTTTATGCCTTTACCAATCAAAAGAAAAAGCAACAAAAAAGCAAGAACACTGTATAAAATGTATAAATTGAAGGACTACTTTTTTATGTGATTGCAGTATTATATTTTGTTTGTTTTACAAAAAAATCATCCAATGAGACAAGGAAACCCATTTTATAGACATTTATTCAGTTCTTCATTTTAATTTTGCTCACCAATCCCTCACGACTGTCCCTCTCCTCTCACGTAGCCACTACCTCTGTGCAAATGTAAAAGGTACGAATGGCAGTGGAACAATTTACATTTTTTTATTTTTGTATGAATTGTACGAATTGTACAGGGGGGAAATGTTGTTCCATACCCGAAGGTGTTGAATTTGTTGTTTGTGGAAAAGGAGGTGGCAGTGCTCACTTACCGAATGCTTCCTAGATGCTGGTTCTGTTGGTGTGTCAGTGTATGTATGTGCCAGTGTTTGCTGCTGGAGGTCTGTTAGAGAGACTGGGCTGGGATGCCTCAGGAGACATTGTTAAGACTGCACATGGACACACTGACAACCCAGTATCCAGACATTGTCCTTTCTTGTTGTCTCTTAAGAATAACATTCTACACAGTGATTGTCTGTTGTTGTTTTTTTTCCTCCTTGCACAGGCTAAAATTATATATATATATATATATTATATATTATAAACCTATTAACAAAGTGTCTTGAGAATATACCCAGGAATACAAACATCAGTAACAAATAGCAGTCTGTTCTTGTTTTTATAGGTTATTTTTAGTCAGTGTATAATTACTATCAGTGGTGTGCGTGTGTGTGTGCATGTGTGTGTGCGTGTTAGATGGCGATGATTGTCCACATCCAGGATGAATGATCTTGGATGGATATCTGTGGCCTTTGGTTTACCGCAGGGCACCTTGGATGGAGCCAGATTTGCCCAGAAACTGTCCTAGATAGCTCTTTTGACATTGACACAAAGTTAGAATGCATACAAGAAGTAGCTGAGAATGGTTACATCTATAACTTTTGTGTCTTGTCTTTGATTGTAAATGCATTTTCAGGAAAGGTCAGGAAGCCTGTTTGATGGTACGTATTTGTGTGGGAAAAAGAAATGTGAGTTTTATTTTCTGTGTAATTACATTCTCATGCAGTTTGGAGTAATTGTCATCTTTTTAAAGTGTGTTCCTAAGTGGGGAGGGGGGGACGGGGCTGATCTGCCTCCTGATAAGCATTCCTTTGTTAATTCTTTTGCCTTGCTGCTAATGCTAGCCATCTGTCTTTCTGTTGGCCAGTTCCAGTCTTAATTCTACGCTAGCAGATGTACCTGCAGATGTACCTCACAATTCAGGGGTACTCTCACATGTGCTTACCATAGAGGAAAGGCTTCTTGTTTCACCTCTCACTTGTTAACAGTATTCCTTTGTTCAGCTTCCTGCTGTTACGTTTTGTTTGACTTTGTTGAAATTCAAACAATTACTTTTTCTTTTTTGTTTTGATTGAACAATTGTCTGGCAGCAGACTCCACATGGATGTTTGTGGCTCTGTGTATGATTTTATTTCTTTTTGATATAAGAAATTAAATTGATTTTTATAGTAGAAATGCATGGTGGCTCCGACCTTCATTTGGCATAAACGAGAATAGCTGATTTCTAAATTTCTAAATCAGTAAATCAGAAAAGTATTGCATTATAACCCAAAAATAAAACATGAAACATGTAGAAAGTGATTGATTGAATGGCCTACCTTGCTTTGACCAAACTGTACACTATAGTGAGTTCTTTCATTTTAAATGAAAACCTTTGGTCTAGTTGCATAGTTCATTTTGTTTATTTAAAAGAAATTGTAGTCATCTCTAAGACAACAGACAATATCACCATTATATCCTCTTCTCCATAAAAATTTCAATTTATTGATTTGTATGTATGTTAATAAAGTCCACTTGAAGACTAGTCTCACTGTGTAGGCCATACTTGGTCTCTAACACTCACATACAATGTTAAGGAGAATTAAGTAGTGTATACATGTTGGCCCCTTTACTGGCAAACCAATGCCATACTTGAAGATACTGTAAATTGTAAGTATCAGAGTGCAGTATCATTTTGCTTAACCCGATGGCTATTAAGAGGGAATGGATCATCTCTATAGGCAAGAAGCAAAAACAAGGTTACAATGACTAGGAATATAAATCTCCTTCATTCACCACCATTTTCTTGAGCAACATAACATCCTCTGACTCCATATAGAATCCTCTTCATACATTTGTCAACTCCTGATTCATCAGTTATGGAGGTCACTGAAAGTGTTGTCAAGGTAGGTATCTGTATATACAGTAATGTTCAGATGCACTGCAGTTTTCCACAACTTCTGAAAAAAGGCTGCTGTAATACCTAATAATTCTCATGTCAGTGGTTTTGATGAGCTTAAAGACACTGGGGTAGAAGATAAGATGCAGTGGAAAAAAACATGTCATCATTGTCTGTCCCACTTACATTGCTGCTACCATATTCTCTATTTAGATGTTATGGTATTTTTTTTTAAAGAAAAAATATAATACAATCTTTGTCAGAGCAAAACTTTAAAGATACACATTATGGCTGAGTTGCAAGAAATAATACTGTTTTAAACAAAAGGCACTTCTTTAGCGAAATATGTAAGAGATTAAGTACATTTGGCTTGGCTAGCTTGTCCAACGGACCGGTAGAATTAAGGTTCCTTTTTCCCAGATATACAACATTGAAGCTACTGCTAGATAAACAATTGTCAATGTAAAGCTTCCATTCAAAACGTTGAAAAGACTTTGCTTAATCTCCAGAAAAAAAATCTTCAGAAAGAAGTCTTATGTTTCTGAATCTTCTGTCATTTGAAGGAAGGTTTTGTGAGTGCAAAGCAGTGTCTTCAAGGCAGAAATCCCGGCAACAGATTTAGCGCATTCCTTCGGCTGGCTTCCAATCCTGCTAAGACTGCATAATTTGAGGAAATTGATGGTTTTGTGAATCAAATCCACATGCTTGCAGGCACTTGAGGGTAAAAGCACTGTCCTTCCTGTTTGTGGGCTTGCCTCACCTGCAAGATATCTGTAGTCATTCTTCTTCGACAGGCCTTGTTCCCAATGACAGCACACCAGGAACTCACTGAAGTCCACATCTCTGGTGTGTTAGTGTTTGTGTTTGTGTATGTGCAGGCACACCCACTGTGCTTCTGTAATTAGGCCTTATACGTATAGTGACTGCAAAGCTCCATAAATAAATAAATACCTAGATTAAACCACGGCCATGGTTTCTGTCTTGCCTCCTTTCAGTCTCTGTGATCTGTAGCCTCAGGTCAGGCTGAAGGGGGACCCATCAGGACACAGGGGAAAGAGGTTATAAGGAGGAGGGGGTATAAGTGACGGTAAAGTGGTTTAGGGTCTCTTCCAGCCACTCCGCATCAAGGCGTCAGCTCGCAGGAAAGGTTGGTTTCGGAGATCTGTGAGTGGGCAGTGGAGAGAGGGGTGAGAGACAGGGGTACACACATGTTAGACCACCACAACATCAAATGGCCCACGCCGAAACGCACTCAGCTAGGTCAAGTAAAGGCTCAAGTTCCCTTCATATAATTTGAACTAGGCCTGATAACAGATTAACTATAAAAGGAAGCATACGATAAATGTTAAAGAAGCACTTTTGTTTTTATATTACATTTTGTTAACTGTACATTAAACCTATGAAATTAGCAAAACATGGACCTATACAGTGTAGAACCAACAAAGACACACTCCCATAACCTTGCATTCCACCTTTTGACAATCAAGGAAACCATGAAAGCCAAGGCTTTGGGAGTTCAGGCATTAGAGCAATGTTGAAATAATGGACATATTATAAGATGGTGGTCAACAAGCTCTTAAATGTAGTTTACAATATGGTTTGTAAGAAAAGCGTAAGCTTTTAGCAGTAATGAACATTACTGAATGAACAACATAGTGTTCAGTGTTTAGGTATTTGCAGGTGTATTTATATTGTAGGCTTATGTTTAGGTATAGTTATGCTTTGTTAACCTTTCCGGGACATGGAACTTGTTGACCAAAAGCCTTTTTAGCACGCTGCAACCGACAGTTAGCAAAGACCAAACATAGCGGACATTGTGGACATGTGAGAGGTAAATGAACATTGGACAACATGCAACATATAAGGGAGTGGAGATGATGATGAAGGTGTCCTAAAGGGTAGTTATATGTTAAACCAAAAATACCGTATTGTAGAGTCACCCACAAAGGCTCCTTCCTTGAAGTGTTTGTGAAAGTGAAAATTCTCAACTGGAAAATGTTTAGGCTATTTAAAAATGTGAAATAATATTTAAAAAAATGTTTCTAATGTATAAAATGCAACCTTCTTCAAATTGCAATAGTGTTTGTGACAGCATCTAACTCATACTTTCTGACTATATAAGGTATGCAAATCTGGATGCCTAAAAGCAGCTTTTTGCACTGGAAGCACTAGCTGAAGAAGCTGACATCACTGCAGCAGCACACAGGAGCTAGAGAGCCAAGCGAGCCAGGCTACAGCCAGGCTTGCCTTCCTTACCCTCTGCTAAGAGTGGCATATACTGTCATTAATCTTCTTTTCAGCTGGAGGGGGTAGAATAAACAGTGGTGGGTGAGGAAAGGAGAGTATCATGTTAAAAAGGAAACCAACACCAAAACAGTTAGTCTCATGGAACAAGGCATTGTTGAAAAAACCACATATTAGCCAAACCTCTTTATGCATGAATCAATAAGCATCTCATCAGGAGAAGAGAACAATGTGTGCCACATTGATGTGATGAGTTTTATATCCATGCCATGCATAATGCTGCTCGCACTTTATTGTTTTCACTGTATTCGTGTATCCATATTTTATTCATTCAAAAAGCAAATATGCGTCAACATTGTATTTTCATGGGGGGCAGACTGTCACATATTTCCCAAGAAAATGTGTATCTGTCAAAGAGGTTTGGCTGACTGCTATCCCTAGACAATGAGATAGGAGTCTTTCCAGATAGAACCACGAAGACAGCAACCGTCGACAGCCTAGGTTAGTATGAGATGAGGGTGGGTCAGAGTAGTGTGGGGGGGGGGTCGGGCGGGGTCATGCTGCATGCATGGTGCGTCAAGAGGCGCTCAAGAGACACCTGGACAACCTTGGCATTAGGGGGAGGGGGAGGGCTAGCAGTTGACGTCCTCACAGAGGTTGGCCTCGCAGAAGAACCGCGAGCCGCGTTTAGCAGTGCGGGCTGTGAAGGGTACGCTCTTCAGTACTGGGAGGGGGGGGAGAGAACATGTTACAGCTGAGACACGCCCAGTGCACTGCCTTCATAACTGGACTGGCCCAGACACTGAAATAAACCTCTCTGCACTGCCTTGTGAGTGTCCCTATGGTGTGTTTGACACTGCTAGTGGTGAAGGAGAAACATTATTATTATTATTAATATTATTATTATTATTAATATTATTATTGTCATAACATGATTACATGTACTGTATAGATTGTTTCTCTTTAAACCCTCATGTTGTCCTCCGGGTCAAACGGACCCAACGCTACCAATTGTAATTATACAGCTTACACAGACATATCATGTCTACGTTAACCATCAAAACATAAGCAGGTGGCGCCACCTGCTGGCGAAAGAAGATGTTCGTTTGAAACCCGATGACAACAGGAGGGTTAAACACTGACCAGGGACAGACAACGGTTAGTGGAGGCACCGTCCTGAGGCTGGGAGGCTAATGTAACACTATTTCAGGAGCGCATCAACTTATTTAACTTAGCTAATTTAACTTAACAACATACAAATAAACAAAAAACAACTGAGGTACTATTCACAATGAGATGTCCGGCTAAGTAGCTACAGTACGTGTTTCCTTATAGACGTGGCGCCCGCCAGGCACCAGGTTCTGTGGCGCGGCTAGCGGTTAGCATCCCGCTGTGCCGCCAGGTGCCGGGGGCTCTGCCGACGGCGGGGTCCGCACCACGTAGCACAGCGTGCACCGCAAGGGGGACGAGCGGTGGAGGACCACGGTCATCTTAGGCCTGCTGAGGGTGCTGCCTGGCCCACCTGTGATAATGTCCTCGATGGTGCCGTCCTTGCCCTCGTAGACGGGCCGGTGGTCCTTGGCCTGCCGCTTACGGAGCTCCGCAATCAGCTCCTGCTGCTGCTGCCGCTTCTTCTGCGCCTGGACCTGACGCGGAAGGAGAGGGCATGGGTGTCGAGAATGGCGCTGGTGCGCGCGCACGCTGTGGAGGCTCGGTAACACATCCCGATATAGCGCTGAGTAAACACTTATTTTTCATTCAGCTCTGTGGCAGAGGCGTACCTTGGGGTCATGCTGCTTAGCCTCCTGAGCCAATAACTTCTCTCTCATGGCTTCCTCCTGCTT
>JAODUG010024915.1:11109-21186 GCA_027564795.1 Aphredoderus sayanus
TGGCAGAGGCGTACCTTGGGGTCATGCTGCTTAGCCTCCTGAGCCAATAACTTCTCTCTCATGGCTTCCTCCTGCTTTTTCCTTTGCTCATTTTCCTCCACCGCATCCTGTAGCGCAGAGACAAACGGAGCTCAGACAGAGGCGACGCGCACGTCTTGCAGAGGAAGCGTATCAGCACAGGCACGCGGGAACACACACATTGATAAAAGCAACCCGTCATTACACACGCAGGCCCGTACACGCACGCACACACACACACACACACAGACGCAGATACTGTACGCGCACGGCGCGCACAAACCCTTGTGCTTCACGTTTCCTCGAGCAGATCCCATAATTCTAAAACGGAGAACAATCTCAGGAAGTGTGTTGTGTGTTGGGGCAGGGCGGGGCTGTCAGGGGGTCAATGGAGGGGGGCAGGGCCCAGTCTAAACACCACAGATGCTGCACTAAAGCCAGGCCCAGCTGTCCCTTCCTGTTATTTGGCCTCTGACTCGGCGCCACGTCCTGTGGCACACAGACAGTCCTGCGGCAGGACCCCAGCCCTTGCCTGGTGCCTCCGCCTGGCCCCCTCACCTTGTAGGCCTTGATGAAGCGCACAAACACCGGGAAGAAGACAGAAGGCGGAGTCGTCTTTGCACTCTCCCCAAAGTAGTTGACCACGTTGCCGAAGGCTTCCTACACCAGGACACATGCAGGGCGGATTACAAGTTGTTTCTTCTCTGGGTAAAAGTGGCAGGTACTGTGTCTCAGCTACTGTGTGTAATGAACCGCTTTTACTATCATAACTTAACATAAACAAAACGTATGTCTATGTCATAAAGCACAGACAAACCATATACATTATATATACCATATATACTGTTATATATACAGAATAATACATGTGTATAATAACCACAAACAAATGACAAATTGACACATTTATAACTTTAGAAATTGTAATTGTAATGAAATTCAGGTTTTTTTGGGAGCCCTGACCTTCCCTTTGACAGCTACTGTGCTAGGACAGAATCAGTTTCATCTGTGTAGGGAAGTGATATTTTTAGGTTGAGAGTGCGGTTAAGAGAGGCGCGTACTTCTGCTGCCTTGGCATCCTTCTGCAGCTTGTCCAGCTGGGCGTCGCTGGAGTGCAGGAAGCCCTTGAGGACAGAGTGGTCATGGAGGCTGCACTCTCTCCTGATCAGGTCCATGCCTTTCCCCAGCTCCCGAACGTCAAGCAGCACATTTTCCAGGGACACTGCATGCATAGAATTGTATAGAGTGCATTTTCATAGTGTTGACCATATTAAATGTGTGTGTTTATTGTATTTACAGAAAGACAAGCATACAGACAGACTGTCAAACAGGCACCAACCTGCTGCAGCTTTATCAACAAAGTGCAGTTCGTTGTAGAAGTTGGCCAGCTCTGGGTACTTCTCCTTCACAATCAGAGCTATGTAGTGAAGTAGAGTCATCTTCCTGTCTGTAGACTTAGTGTCCAGCAGCTGCGAAAGCACAAGAATGCACAGCACTGCTAGCCAAAGCGCTTACAGTATAAACTGTGAGTGTAATGGGATTTATAAACTGAGAAAAAAACTGGCATCTAAAATGGGATGGTTAATACTTACCAGATCAAGACTTTGTAATTTGAAACCGTACACAGAACCTCGTTTGCTACTGTTCATGTAGTTTCCCAGGGCTAAGATGATCTGCAAGTGGAAAGGAAAAACATCCCATTCAGTACACAATGTAATTATATATTTACTTTAGTTTAGATAATTATAATTAATTAATAATACACTTTATTTATTGAGAACCTTTAAGAAATTAGTTTAAAAAGTACTTTGCCAGTTAACTTAAAGTATAATATGCTCATTAAGTGGAATTAAGTTAATTAAGAAGTAAGCATGAGAGGAGAGCAGAATAAACCAAAAACCAATAAAAATAATAAAACCATTTTGTATTTAAAATAAATAAATGATTAAAGTCCACAAATAGGTTGGATGAAAGGATAATGGATAAAGAATAAAGATGACTACTGTAGATAATGCCATAACTGCCACGTCAGTGATGACTTATCCTTCTTGTTGTCCTCCAGGTCAAACTGACCCAACGCACTAGCTCTTTGTGGCAGATAGAAGGCGCTAAACCTAATTCTACAGCTTACACAGACATATGATGTGCACTGCTGACACAACAAGGTAGTTTGTTTGAAACCCGAGGACAACAGGAGGGTTAAAAGGCACAACAAAAAAAAAAAACATAAATATATAAATATACACAGCACTGACACTAAAGAGAACTACACAATTAGACACAATCGGGTGGCGCCGTCTGCTGGCATAATACGGTAGTGCGTTTGCAACCTGAGGCCAAATGGGTTAATTCTGTGTATTTGAAAGGTGCTCCTCTACCTTGCCACATCCAGTAAGAGCCTCTACGCCGTAAAGCGCATCTCACCTCAAGCATTCTCTTCAGCTTGGGAGAGGACTTGACGGAGCCGGAGGCCGCGATGACGGCGTTGAGCTGCGGCGTCAGCATGCTGACGTTGTCGGAGAAGTTCCCCACGAAGGTGATGATGTTCATCCTCTGCGTGAGCCTCTCGATCTTGCTGAAGAACAGCATGAAGCGGTCCTCCTCGGCCAGCTGCTCCAGCGGGCGGCGCTCTCGCTCGTACTGCCGCAGCACCTTGCTCTCCCCCTCCGTGGGCAGGAAGCGCATCAGGCACTCCACAAAGTCCACAGGCAGGGCCTTTAGGTCGAACCTGGGGGGGGGGGGGGGGACCATGGGCAACAGTAGAAAGGCTGTAGGAACCGTTCCAATGGAGACTCGTCAGAGGGTTGGTACAGTATAAGAGATGCCTACTTCTCTATGGCTTTACATATCTCCTCTGTGCTCTTGTTGGCCTTCCGCAGTGTGATGGCCAGGTTTTTGGAGCGGTTGGCGTCCAGCAAGGTGACTTTGTTAACGGCCTTCTGGGAGACCTTGCTCTTAGTGCAGGGATGCTCCACAATCGGCCCCTGGGCTCTGGTCTTGAACAATTCTTCGAACCGTTCCAGATCCAGCTCCTACATGTGACAGCAGAGGTGACTCTTGCGTTACGCTAGCTCGTATTCGTAAATTCACAAAGGCCTTAGAACGTCTTCCCTTCGAGCTCAACCTACCTCTAGCACTCGCTCATCGTCAATCTCATTGAAGACGGTTCCGTTGATCTGGTTGGGTTTCAGGGCAGTCCAGTTGAACACAGGCAAGCGGAACTTAGTCTTGATGGGCTTCTTGATTCTTATAGCTGAAATATAGTCAAGCAGCAACATGAAGTGAGCAAAGACGCCCAGGACAACCGGCTCATTGCAGGGGCACACGGTTGAGTTCACTCACCCGACAGGCCAAAACTTAGTATAACAGACGGAGAGGAACCAGGCAAAGGTGGTGCGAGAGGTGGTGGAGGTGGCGGTGGGGGCGGCGGAATTATCCCTGAAAATAGGAAGAGAAACACAGAATAATTACAATAAGCATATACAGTTACTGTATGCTCATTATATATGGGGACACTGGAGCAAGTGGTGGAAAAGCCAGTCAGCGCTATCTGTCTCTGTCTGCACTCTCACACAGAGGAAACACCCATTGTGCTTCGCCCCGCTTCCTGTCTGGGCCAGTGGCGCGCTGCGGTATTAGCCCATCACCTGGCTTGACTCAGACTCACGGGGGGGGGGAATAGCTCCCCTCTGCTAGGCTGCAGTGGCGCGACCTCCACATGCACATGCAGGTCGAGTTAAGTCTGTTTTACCTGAGGCCGGGGGGAGGGGAGGAGGGGGAGGCGGCGGGGGTGGGGGAGCTTCGCTGGCGGGCGGCAAACTGCCGTCTGCTCCTCCCGCTTCCGGCAGCCCGGACGCCGGCCCGGGAGACAGCCGGCCGACCTCGCCAAGAGGGACCCCCAGGGCCCCGCCCCCTGCGCCGCCCGCGCCCAGCGCCTCGATGGCGATGTCTCCGTCGGGCTTCTTGTGCAGGCGGATGGTGCCCTGCTGCTCCAGCTCCATCAAGCGCTTCTCGATGTTGAAGTGCCGCTGGAAGGCGGCGTCCTTCTCCTTGATCATCCTCCTCAGGGTGTTGACCTGGGTGCTGGTCGACTCGTACGTCTCCTGGGCCGTCACCAGGGGGAGATAGAGAGCGAAATGCAATGACACGACAAGCCAATAGCGTGGACCACTTCCTGCTGACTCTTAGTACGTAAACGATGCTACGTGCCTCAGCGAATGCCTCGGAACAGTGTTTACCAGTAAGAGCCACCTTACCCGTATTACGAGTAGCTCTTTATCCTTTTGAAGAAGCAGCTTCTCTAGATCGGCTACCTTCATCATGGTCTCATTCTCCACATCCAGCAGCTTTTCCGTCACCTGTGGAGGATGACGCGGGGAAAGCAGTGGTGAACACACAATGCCCCATGCGAACGCAAACATTACAGGACTATGGGGGCGAGGCGAGGAGACTAACACAAGAATTGATCACGGGCATCTCCCCTCCCTCCCTCCCTCTCTCCCTCCCTCTCTCCCTCCCTCTCTCCCTCTGATTCACTTTGCAGCGTCAATAAGACATATGATACGCTGTAGCGTGACGCAGCCTTGCTTTCACTTCTCTCTCTGAAATGATTATGCGTGCACAGCAACTCACAGTGGAATTTTCACCCTCTTCCTCCCCCGCCATTCCTGGCCCCCCGAGACGAGAGTTTGTTTTGAAATTCCCTGGATGATGTCAGGACCGCCTACGAGCGCTCTGAGGGCGGGTCTTTTAGAACGCAACGTGGGATGCCAAGGCAACGGTCCAAAGGGGCCGAGGCAAGGCGCGAACAATATTCCAACTGTTGTGCGCACAAGGAGAGTGGTCGGAACATTTTCCAACAACTCCCACCTCGTTCTAACCCTGGGCCACTTGTGAAGGGAAAACGTTACGTAGCAGCAGCCTCGTAAATGGGCTCAGGGAGCCACGCTGGGGGTCCAGGGCGGGCGTGGCTCTTACGTGGGACAGGTGTTCCTCCAGCTCCTCCACCTTCTCCAGCGCCACGTTCTTGGTCTCGGCGTCTTCCAGCAGGCCGCCGACGTCAAACACGTTGTCCAGGTAGGCCTGGATCTGCACCGACAGCTTGTCGCTCTCCGTGTGCTTGGTTTTCTGCGGCGGTGAGGAAGGTGTTGACAGGGCGTGGTCACACATGCACTGTGCCTGTCGTTTCTGAGCGTCACGTTACCTCCAGGCAGTCGTCCAGGCCCAGCTTGGTGAACTCGTACTGAAGGTGGACCCTGAAGTTCATGTCCTCCACTGAGTGTACCACGATGTTGATGAACTGCATGCAGGCCACCTGTGGTGCGCGCATGGACAGGTTAGGAGATGAAACGCCAAGGACATACGGACATGGGGCATGTGCGCACACACGCACACGCATGCGCACATGCGAGTACTGTACATGCCTGATTCCAGACACTGGGAGGGAACAGACATGGACGGGGAAAGACCTACCATGAAGTCGATGTTTCCGTCCTCGCAGCGGAAGCAATCCATCAGCCTCTCAAAGCGATGCTTCTCCTTGCACACCTACAAGTTACGCATCAACACAAAGATATTTTACAACCCAACAAATGGCATGGGTCCCAACACAGGCCAGTGACGATGCAATGCTGCTATCTTTAATTCTGTTTTATTTTAAACCTATTATCAATTTAGGTGCTGTCTCTGTGATTTGAATGAGACACAGGTTAGAGAGATATCTCTGCCAAGAATTTTACTGTATGTATGCCGAGGTCAGCATGCTCCATTTGCAATAACAATCCCTCCTAGTTTTAGGAATGCATGGGAAGGGAAAAGAGCAGAAATAAGGCAAAGGGATAGATTTAGCAAATCTCCCACACAGAAATAAATTGGCAAGAGAGCGAAAAATAAAACAAACAGTTTTTACCGTGCTTAAAAAAAAATCAAGTATAATGTGAACATTGACAGGAACAGTCAAGCATGATTCTCGTAATTTCCCTAGAGTAGCAATTTTGCTTCTGATATTTAGACTGTGAAGCATGACAATATCAGAAAACTGCCATCATGAATGAACGCTTTCAACAGAGCTGAATAGCCTCCACATTGTTTTGACTAGTTGTTGATTAGGTCTGGGGTCTCTTTGGGGCTTAGAATGCACTGTAATTGGCTTGTTCCAGGTTATAGATATCTACTGTAGGTAGGCTGAAACTAAAGCAAAACAAACATTTGTGGTCCACTGGCCTGCATCACAGATTTGACCCATATCATTGCGCAAGGAGACTTGGTCTAAGAAAACCCACTCTAAGGCTTTGCTTATCCATTCTTTTAAATTGGGAAATTCCCACACCACAAATTTTTTTCAAAACTTCTCATATACAGAATTTAGTGCTCACACTGTACTGCATGGAATAATTTAGAAACGGTAAAAGTATAACAATAATACAGGAAACACTGAACCTCTTTGAAGTTGTCAAATGCGGAGAGGATGATCTCGTGGCCTCCTCTGACCAGACACACCGCAGCCAGCAGCTCCAGGACCAGGGCTTTTGTACTGGAAGCACAGCACACCCTTATCACTAAAATACACCTCAGAGTTGAAATCCCCACCATACCTTACCAAACTATGTTGCAGTCATCAAACAAAATGCTCTATAGCTAACAGGTAGTGTTGTACATATTCAAAGGATATATATATTATTATTCTAAATATAAAATGAAATAAAATAAAAAACAGTCATGCCAACATAAAGGATTTGCGATTTACAATCCATATCATTAAAGGCAATCATTTTCACACCTTGATGTATGCACACGCAATCCTATGTCTATCATTACGGGTGATCAGCCCCTGTGGTTTAGCAGTAATCTCCCTCCAGTAAACATTCTTTAACAGCCTGTATAATATACGCCTGTGATCCCCCACTTCACAGAGAAGCCGAGCCCCATGGAGAATAGAAGGCATATCATATGAACGGTCTGCAGGGATTCCCCTATTATTAAACCCACCCCATATATTCTAAAGCTATGGAGACTGGGGGGGTACTTACCGTGAGTTCTTATTGTTCAAGCTGAGGGCAATTTCATTGACTGCATGTGCATGGGACATAACCATATTGAAACCATACTGCAGAAGGGAGGTAAAGAGAACAGGATGTGGTCAGAGAAGGGAACATCTTGCTGCATAAACGTACTAGAATTTATTATTACGAAAGACACAATCTTTAGTGTTTATGGCAATGGTAAGATTGTGCGTGCTTATACTGTGGTTTAAACCAGTGGTACTAAAGAGGTGTGGTAGGGGGAGGTTTGACTACATCATCAATAATGTTAGCACTGTTGACTACCTGGTAGTTCATGATGGCTCTCAAGCACATGATGCACACATGCACGTCATCCTTCTGACTCACGAGGCGGGAGTTCTTGATGGTTTTGGTGTTACCTACTGAGCCATAGCTGCAATGGACGGCAAATGGAGGTTAACGTTTCATTCCACTGGTGCGTCACCTTTTCTCCTTTGTATTTGCTAGGTTGTCTTTATATGTAGTGTGTGACACCAAGCTGGCTTTATGTAAATAGACTGAGCTCTATCTGGCATCACAGTCAGAAAGAGACTGAGAGAATTTATCTAGCGACAGATGCATTATGGGATTATGGTTGGTTTGGTCATCATTAAGACAAGACTGAGGTATTTTCTGTACTTACTGTACAGAATCTCTCATGTCAAATGCCAGGCAGTACTAATCCACTGACTACACTCTGCTAATAGTGCTAACTGCTCACGTGCTCCATATTTAACAATACGCCTTTGTGTTGTTTTAGTTAATCCTATTTGCTTGTCAGCTGGGTGTCTTTAGTGTTCGTCTGCCTATAGCCTGCTCTGTGTGTGGCACACTGAGTGAATAGCCGCGTTGTAGACACTCAACATGTGCTGCCGAGCACAGCTGGCTCTAATCTCATAGCCGGGACAGCAGAGACGCACATCTGGGCAGGAGAGAGAGGAGAGAGAAGGGGCTGTGAACCAAGAAAAGAGACTTGTACAGCAGGAAGCTCCCAGACTCTGTCTGTGATTCAGATAGTTGAGGTTGTACAGAGATAAGCCAGGATGGAGCACATCACCGTATCATCCATCAAACCGCTTCCTCTGTACAGAGAACCACAGCATCGATGCAACACTGGCTGACATGCAAACACGTGCTTCAAGCATTCGGGGGTTAGCAGAGCAAGGCAATAACCATAAGGTAACAGCGGGGAGGCTAGCTAGCGTATAGCAATACATACCGCAGGACCGACTGGCGTGCAGAGCGCACCAGTGTGTTGCAGAATGGCTGGGTGCCTGTCTGGTGCAGATCCTCTATAGACCTGCTCCAGGAATTTGCTTTTTCCAGGGAGCCATCCTCCCCATTCTCCATGGCCTCAAAATCCAACCTGAGGCCACGAACACACAGACATGCCAACAGAGAGAAGCACAGGGAGGGGATATGGTGAAGGGTAGGGGGGAAGGGTTTGTTACGGTAGGCTTGAAGCTTTGTAAAGAGGCAAAGGTTATACCTGGAACTGCATTATCAAGCAGCACAGTAAAGCTCAGCATAACACAAAGCACGGAGGGTTCAGTCCATTACAGGAGACGTTCAGATCAGCAGCACAACACCAGTGGTTCTCAAATAGTTGCACCTCAAAAATAATAGCGCTTCTTTTTGTAGGACAATGGTTTGTTTAACATGATAAAACTAGAATATGCCAGAATATGGAATATTATTTTTACAGATGCAGCAAAAGAAAATCAATCAGTCACTCATTAAAATGCAGGATGATTTCAAAATATTGAAATCAACCCGCGGCCCACCAGAAGCATGTCATGACCGCTGGAGGGGTGCGACCCCCACTTTGAGAACCACTGCAATATGCCACAGAGGACACATCTAGCATCACATTGAGTCTGCCAGGTTTCAGGTATGCAGCAAGGCCTAGGACTACATACAAGCACAAGACTGCTCTGAATATACTACGAAAGAGCACATCTTCACATACAAGCAGGCAGTTAAATAGCCACAGTAGACCAGAATACAGTTGTATTCACAGCCCAGCTTTGTCCCACTCATGAAGAAAAGTTTTAATTTGGATTTAAAAAATACTAAAAAAGTAAACAGTGATGTGTGGACAAAATAAGGATGTGTGTTCTGGTGTGTATCTTACTGTACATGACTGTATCTGCCTGTACTCACATGACAGCACACTGGGCGAATGACAGATACTCCACCAGGATGTCCAGACCCCTGTTCTCTTCATTGAGGAACTCCCTAACCCACCTGTGACAAGGGCCACATAGGGGTGTTAGTAGGGCACCACAATGGCATCACACCAACATCCTTGTAGATGGATTCACAGGTTCATGTAGGCCAGGAAATAGGACGGCAGGAAGGAAGTCGAGAAAGAGAGCATGTATTTTTGCCTGTGAGACAGTGCAAACGTGAGCGAATGTGTGTCTGCGTGTGAAACGAGTGAAAGAGGGCCATGAAGGAATAAAAACCAAGACTGGAAACTTCTCTAAAGCCTTAAAAACTCCCTTGAAAGCCGTATACATCTTTACACTCAAAAAAACTTGCCGGGAATGCAATGGCACGTAACCTGGAGCACGGCTTCAGGTTTCTTTCTCCATTTCGCTCTAGATTCAGGGGGGGACCCCACTCTAAACAAAGGAATCCCCATTGCGATGACAGAAAGAATGTGCAGGGCATATGGCGGAGAGAACCGGGCTCAGGTCTGACCCCTGACAAGCCTCAGTATTTAGTCTGCCTCCCACGCAGCCCTGTATTCCTCCGCCTCCCAAAAGCCTCAGAGGGGAACAGGACTAGGGAAAACGTTTCTCGGAAAAGTCCAAAAGTGCTACTTAGAGGCTGATTACATGGTAGGGCATGCTACTGGTCAGCCACTGGTGAGTCAGGCAGGTATACAAGCTAAAGTATTGCATGGGCGATGTAGTGAGAGAGGTGAGAGAAGCGGGGGGAGATTGGGTGGAGGGGGAGAGGGAGAGGAGGGGTGGAGGGGTGAGCGCACTAGATCATCAGTTTCCTGTTTTAC
>JAODUG010024915.1:21196-42366 GCA_027564795.1 Aphredoderus sayanus
ATATTATTTTCATTTTTTACAACCCCCCCCCCCCCCCCCCCCACTTCCTGTCCAACCAGTTGCTATTTCAGTCTGCTATCTGAGTAATAACACATCGCAAAGAGTTCAGGAATCAGACACAAACAATAAACAGGCCCTGTTATACTAAATCCAGCCCACCAAAGTCCCCTGAAAATACCACCTCTGTTCTGTACCTTCTGTGTCTTTCTGGAGCTTGTGTTGGAGAAGATTTTTAATGAGGTTAAAATGAATTACACATTCATTGCATACGGTGTTTCAGTTTGTATGCTTGTGTGTTTTATAACTGTAATTGTGTGTTTGTGTGTGTGTATGTGTATTTAATGGTATCCTAAAAGGGTTAAGAGTCCAGCTTCCACCTTTCTTTGGACTTATTTTTATTTAAGTCTGTCCATCTGTTGGCAAGTGTGTGTTTTTATCTGTCTATCTGTATATGTGTTTGTGTGTGCGTATGAGTACATAATGGTATTCCTCTAGTATGTGTGTGCTTTTCACAGGGTTCTACACTGGTCAGCCAAACGTCCTGTCCCTCTGGCATACACAACAAAGCTTCCTGCTATGGGGGAGTCAAGCAGTCAACACAATGGCTACCATCTGGGTGTTATGAGGACCAGCTCTATGAAGTGGAGCTGCAGAGCTTGGCAAAGTAAAACAATAGCAAAGATCTGGGCACCAGAAAAACGTCTGGGTCCCCACTGCAGGAAAAACATAGAAAGGGCTATTCTTCAGTGCGGAATACAATACCAAATCTGTTTCAGCAGCTTAATGATGTCATTATATGCACTAGTAAATAGGTTCAGAGGTTAAATGGACTGTATGTGGCTGATTATGTCATTGTATTTCCATAGGGAGAGATGAAGATAGATTACCCAATGTGGTTTGTCCTCAGCGATATCTCCAGCTCTCTCAGAACTTTGGTGGATTCCTGGACCCGCCTCCGGAACTTCTGTAACTCAGGGGAGAGAGGCATAATGTTCAAAACAATGAAGATTTGTGGCAGCGTATTACTGTATATATCAGTAGTCAGATCCGGTGTGAGTCTACATTTTAATATTTAGAATTTATTTATCCAGTAAAATCACATTTAATATGAAAGTATATCTTACACAGCTTTCACCAAGAAGGCAGCCCATACAGTTATATTTAATACATGATTAAAACCACAGAAGAGCCCAACATCAAAAGGGGTCATTCCATGAAAACATTGTTATGTAATGGCCATAGAAGGAAAAGAGGCAGAGAAACAGGTAAATTAGGAAAGTGCATACTTGCTAGGTAGAAGACTGCTTCTCACAGTTTGGTTGGTAATGCCCCTATGAGGTTATGACCGCCCATAGTCATCTACCGTAGCATTCAACAAAATAAAATAAACAAACTACGAGGAAGCTATTGATAACTGGTAGGCAACCATAACATAAACACAACTTGAATCATATAAATTGTCTGTGACAAAACAGTATATCAAGAGCGTGCATGTTCACAACAATAACTACAGTACATTATATTAATGTAGGCCATTGTTCAGTAACAGTAAACTGATTAGAAATAGGCTACTTAATTTAGACTGTGTTGATTTACATAACAGCATCGCTCATTGGTAAAGACTACTAAATACCAAAATGTGACACCCTGCCAAAAACTGACTGCTGTCTATGGGAGAGCAAGATAAAGCTGCTTTTATCTGGATAATGATCGGTGATATCATGCAAAGATAGTATATATCTTTGTTTAACTTTAACGTTTCTTATTTTACTGAATAATCAAAACCGGTAATTGTGTTAAGTTGGTCAAAGTGCTAGCAGTAGCCTAGTCTAAGGTAATATGCCTCATAGTACTCCTGTAGTTGGCAAGAATGGCTGGAATTTAGTGGAATAGTAACTTTTCATTAATTAAATAATACATGCTATGTGGATACATATGGCTGGTTAGCGGGCAAGGACCCCACTGAAAGAACATGAGGAACATTAAAATTGTTAAGAGCGCCACCTGTCAAATAGATTATATAAAGTGTTTTAGAAAATACCTTTATATATTCTCACCATAACGCTCACCTTTCGTGTGACACCAGGTTCTAGGTAACCTCGTAGTTTCTGGATGTAGGTGTGTGGTGGGTTTTTAACTTGGAACCGCTCCTAAGCTCCAGAAACAATCAGGTAACAGTATAAGAACTCTTAATGCTAATGTTAATGTCTCTGGCGGGATATTTGTTATTTCTTTTTTGTTTATTCTCAAAGAACATGCACCTGGTCACAGATGAGGTCCCATTTCTTCTCATTGTCATATTGTCTTAGAAGCCTTGCTTTGTCTGGAGGCAGGTTCATAGAATTCTGAAAAGACAAAAGGGAAATAAACATTTCATTTGTCATGCTTGTGTTCATTCAAGTGTTTTGGGGGAATGGGTATGCCACTACCATAACTTTTTAGGCCTTGACTGCAGTCACATTATGACCTCATTTCCTGAGTTGACTGATACATCCTGTTGCCTGAGATCATCTGTGTGCACATGCGAAATCTGAAATGTATAGGTGACACTGTGGTTTCAAGCACAGTAACTCACCCAAGCAACCATCACTATTTAGAGTCCTACCATATAACTGGTCATAAAAACACTTAACAACACACATAGATGTCCTGAGGCACTCTGTTTATTATGGTTCAAATGAAAGCTTAAATGTTGTAATTTGTGTTTTGAGACCAGTTCACTTAACCATTTAATGTTGTTAAAACCACTGTAAAGATAAGCACATATATAAGCTTTGACTAATTACTTCCTAGAATCTATTATGGTCTCATAAACATCTTCAAAATCCAAAAACTGAGGATGTTAATGGAGCAGCTCTTCACCTCCCGTCTGAAAGTGACCATTCACCATTTGCAGTGGAACCCCCAATTTACCCCCATGTCAATGGTACCCCCAAGCTATTGCCATAAACTGCCTGTCAGCTTTATCTATAACCCTTAGCTATAACTTAGCCTTCAGTCTGAGTGAAAGCACACAAAGTTGCTGTTCTCATGGGTTTTTCATCATTTGTGGTGCCAAGTGGTTGTGGGGCAGCTCATACACTTTTTCCTATTCAAGTTTTCCCCCCAATTTTTCCTGTGCCCACCATCAACACACAGCCAATGTCTAACAGGAAAGAGAGTGCTGGCAAGGCACAATGCCTCTGTGTAGCATCTCTGTGGTTGCAGTTGACTCATCTGTCTGTAAATACATAAGATTTACATCACATACATACTACACAAGGCACAATTCATGCACTCAACATTGTTGGATAACAACCCAGACATAGACAACCACTTTCATGTTCTTTGGGAGGCTACATCAAGCCCCAGCGAAACAAATCCAATGCTAATAAAGTATTCTTAGGGTCCAACAGTGGGAAGCAGTGACAAACTGTTAGAGCCCTTGATTCGCCTTGACTCCACTCGCATTTCAAAACCCACACAGTCGAGAAAAGAGACGGCATGCATTCCAGATGTCCAGAATTACAGGAGGAATGCGCCCTGTTTATAATGGTTACAAATTTGCTATAAATTCTCCCTTTCTCTTGCCCCCTCTGCAACCCTTTTCTGTCTTTCCCCTTCGGAGGTAATACCAATAGGTTTTCTGAAAAGAATACAATATGCCTCTGCCTCTGTTTGTCTATCATTATTTTTATGTTTAGTGTAAGAAGAAGAATAAGCTACCAATGCTGTTTATTCATATTTTTACTGTAAGTTACAAATTAAATATGGTCTGTGGATCTGAAATGACAGGATGCAACACACAAGTAGCATTGTATTTGTTGTTGTAATAGCAAATAGTAAATAGAAAATATGAAAACCAAATGAAATGTTATAAAAGGTGTTTGTGAATTGGGCTATGATATTCTAAACGTTTACAGAAACTGACTTTCTGTAAACGTTGCTGCTGGACTCTAAACCTTAGTTTCCTTTACTTTCTTGACCAGCCATGCAAATAAGGGCACAAATAGGGGAAAGGGGGAGGGGGAAATAATTTACCTCTTCACTAATTATATACTGCAGCATGCACAGACTTTATCCAGAGAAGCACCCTTGCTCTGGTTACTTTATTTCAACACCGGACATTAAAATACCCTTCTCCTACTCAAATGTGTAATTTCCACTGCATTAGTATTACACATAAAAACACTAGACATGTTTATGTTGAGTTGTTGAATCATTACAGTCTCATGTGCCTTTGAGTGTTTACTGATAAGACCATAAGCAACTGTCAAGGTAAACCGGTCTTGATATGAACTTGCGGGTATTGAGAGGCTTCTAAGCCCTAAGGCTGGATTTAAGTCATTTGAGCCAAGTAACCCAATTTCACTAATTTCATTTCACTTTCTCCTTGAATGATACAATCTCTAACTTCCTGTGTTTATAAGAAGCTACAATGTGGGAGTTTCATGAAAAAGTTAGTAAACAAAGTAGAACCAGATGACGCTTTGGGTTTTGCAATTGTGAAAATTTAAATATTTGTTATACAGATAATTGTACTGAGTCCTTATAAAAGTGATTTCATATTAGTTCATATTATTACCATTCTACCTAAATGCATTTATTCTCTGTAGTGCCTTTCTTTTTGAACTGAGATAGGCTTGAAAAAGTGTCCACTGTAGAGCATTGTGTAGATTTGGTGCCATGCCATTCCCATCCTTTGACATTTGAGCTATTTCTTTCCAATAGAAAATTGCTAACAATGGATGGTGGGCTGGGTCAAAATGTGGCCCCTGGTGCTGTGAGGAGCTCAAAGTGCCTTGAACACAAACCCAGTATACTGCACAACCAGACAAACTGGTTCTATAACCGCTATATTTCAAATCATTACCTACCCATTGTTAGCCCACATGCAGAAGTTGAGTGTTAAAATACAGCAGTGGAGAAAACCGCATAATGTCATTGGCCTATATGTAAAATATGGGGATCAATGAATGGATGCCACTTTAAAACTTTGAAAATGTTATAGAGATGAGTTATGAGAGACATATGAAGTCAGAGCAAAAGAGTGAAAGGAAAAAAATAAAATTGTAAGAGAAGTAAAGTGCAGAACATATCTTAAGCAGTGCAAATATGAACTCTAAAACAAAGGTAGGATCATTGAGACACTAAAAAGTGAGCACTGCATTATTAAGGATTCAATTTAGGTTGAATCCTTAGGTATGGTCTTGATAGTCTGATAAGCAGGTGTGAAGAGTCCAAAGGCAAAGCATTAGAGGCCAGGCAGGGCTCTCATGTCACCAAAGAGAATGATAACCCATGGCTCTCTGAGACATCATAGTCAAAAGGGCAACACAATCTGCTATGCTATCCTAGTCAATGCTGTCTTGCTGATTTCCAATTAGGCTGGGTTGGATTTGAATGATTATAGACAGAAGCATCCAAACTCATCATTTTGGTCATTCCCCCTATTCTATCATCTATCTCAATACAGGTGATTTGTATGTATTACTCTGCCACTTTTTTGTCAAAGTGACTGGGAAACAGAGATACTTATCTAAAATAGACTGCAAAAATGAGCATGTGTTTCTGAAAACCTCCCTATCCAAGTTAGGTCCTTGGGTCGTTTCCAGACAAGCAAAAGCAGATTTTTGTTTTCAGTGAGATCTCTGCAGTAAATTTAGAAACACAAACAGGGCCAGTAAAATGCTGCTGTGCTTTGTTCAAACCCATGTAAATCACAGAGTAAGTAAAACATTTTTTTTTAAAAGGGGCTGTGTCCAGGCCATTAGTAAGATATAAAAAGTCAACAACTTCAGAAGTCTTTCCTCGCCTCACATATCTGTGGGCTGCTACTGATAAAGAGCTTCCTCTACTACCTACTCCCATTAGCTCATAAAAAGTCACATTAGAGAAAAGAGGTGATGTAAAGGCTATGGACAGATCCGACGTTACTCCAGAAAGGGAGAACCAGGCAGCCTCCTTGCCCGATGACTAGATGAGTGTCTGCTCATTAGGGTGGAGTCCAGAAAGCTCCACCTGAGGCAAGACTCAACTGGTAGCCCTCCCACCAATGTAATCAAGGGTCACCACACACACACGCACACACGCACGTGTACACACACACACATGCACACACAGAGCTCGACATACACACATACAAAGTAAATACACAGAGCGTGGGGTCTCCATTCCAAGATTAAGCCTCTATTCCCACACAGCCAGGCTATATTTCAAACAGTAGTTGTGTTTCATAAAAAATCCAGTCACAAAGGCAAACACGGAGTCAGCCAATAGCAGCTAAGATAAGTCTTTAATGGAAGTCTGGAAATAGAAAACGTGAAGCCCTTGATCCAAGTCAGTCACAAAGTGGATCCAAGGCAGACGGCAACATGAATATGGAAATCTGACTCTTCTTGTTGCCTTTCGCATTTTGCAGTGTACATTTCAGCCCTCGTATTGATAAAACCAAACCTTCTAGAATGAATGGTGGAAATAAACTCCCTGTGCCAGAACAGAGTGGCAGAGGGACTGAAAAGTGTCTACTCTGACCAAGGAAAGGGGAAGAACGCAAAGGTAAATAATCAAAAACAGAAATATGTGCCTTTGCAATGAATGACATAGAGAAAAACAATGTGATTATACAATCTAGGCGTGTTGTCTTGTTGACAAACACAAAGTGTGTGTCATCAGCCCCACCACAGGGCAAACACTGACATCATTCACACTAGACAGAGGACAACCAGACTCCATGCCTGAGAGCATCTGGACATACACTATAGCTGAGAGCTGATATCAATAACAATGCTATTGTTTGGCTTTCATGCCCCTCTTCCACTGCAGCGGAATACAATGTTAGGAGATGAGACAGGAACCCTGGTTTTCGCGCCACTGTCGTCATCGCACCGCGGGGCCGGCTTTGGCGCCCCTCGAGGAAACCAAAAACGTCTCTGATTAATGTCATCATTGTTCTCTGACCATACAGTGTGTGTATGTTTGCGCGTGCAATTCAAATGTATGTGTGTGGTGTGTGAGTGCGTTGCTGCTGTTATATGGCTTTTTTTCCAGCGTCCAGGTGAGACCAGTAAGAGGGCAGTGGAGCAAAGTGTGAGAAAACATTGCCCTCTTTCTGTGGCTGGATCACATGATCACCCTGCCACTCTTTTACAAGGTAACCTGAGCCAGGCAATCACAACAAAGCATGAGTTCTCCACAAAGACACCAGGGACCAGGAAGGCATATAGAGCAGACCTTGCCATTTAAAGACAGGGATGGGGGGTAGGAAAGCAGGCCAGAAGAAGGATAAAGGCGTTTCTCAATGCGGGGGATACCTGCGTGGTATAATTACAATGAATTGTGTTTGTGTTATAACACAAATGTTATAATCTAGTGTTGTCATCTACCTGTATAATACAGAATCTATTATCTGTCTATAATCTATTATCTGTCGTGGCCAGCCAGTGACTGTATGTGTTCACTGCCCTGCTCCCCTCCATGGAGTGCATTCTTGTTGGCACAGCAAACTTCAACAACCTCTGTTGCCACATTAGGCTATTAATGTAACTGAGAGCAGTGCGGTTGGGCATGCACTAAATCAACATTCAGCTTTTTCTCACTGAAAAATAAGGCAGAACATATACAGTATATTACATACAACCACACATTTAAATGATGTATTGATGTTGACACAATAGTTTAATGGTAATAGTATAACAGTCAGTACAACTGTCACTCTAGCAGTGTTCCATCAGATAATCTATCATCACATAATCTTATCATCATGACATCATGAAGAGCATGACACCATTTTAAAGAAACACAGGAGTGGTGCGAACCTTAGCCTTCCTTAAGACATCTTTGCTCTGATAAGCCTATAATGTGGGAACCAGTCTTGTCCCAGGGCCCGAACCCCCATCCACACCCCACCTCTTCCCTGTTACACACTGGTTCTGTACCCCCCATAGCTACATGGTCCCACTGAGCCAGTGGCTTCTGAGTCTGTGAAGAGAAATTACTTTTCCATAAATCCCTGCCACATAATGACATGGCTCCCCTAAATGGATGTTCCACAGATGGCAAAAAAACCCAGCAACTAGTAATGTGCCATCAAGTATCACCTCACTGAAGCCATTTGTAAACCATTTATTTACCCACAGGCATGAAAGTGATCGACAGTGGTGATAGCCAGACTCACGCTAGGTTAAGGAGAAAGACAATTACCATCATGGAGATCTTTGAAGTCCATTATGTTGTGACCAGGGAAACAGGAGAAAATGTCATGGGCTCATGGTCTTGTTGAGAGAGCCAGATGTTACTTGTGTGCCAGAAGTGAGAGAAAGTTTCCAGTCTTCTGGTAACTGGTCTTAAATGATTGTGTTTTTAAAGGAATTTGAGATATTTGGTATTTAAACCTATTATCAGCACATCTCCACAAACAAAACAGAGCTATTAATATTGTGACCTATTCTTTTGAAACAGGACATTTGGGAAGTGTGAATTGTAACATACCGTAAGAGTGACATTATAAACCACGATGACATCATGACTGTTGGTCATGAAAAATTCCATTTATTAATTTCCATTAAGCAAACATCCTGTTCGCCTATAGGGAAGCCCTAGTAAGCAGATGATATATACAGGACATGGAATGTGAGGAATGCAGGTACTGCCTCAACAACTACACCCAGGCATGCTTCCTTTTGACGTTCTGCCCAGTTAGAGCAGTAAAGTTCTGTATGTATGTGCTTTTACACAAATACACATCATTAAAAATATGTAAAGTCGCTGAATCACATCACTGGTCATGTATCGCTGAAGCAAATTTAGCTCACTTCCCTTTTTTGCATTATTCGGTTTCACTATTAATATGTTAAAGCGACACAAAAGGCACCAGAGGCCAGACCTCCTCTCTAAAACAACACTGACTGACAAGAGTCCCCATTGTACCAAAGAGGAAGCCACGTCCAACCTGGAGACTCGGGCTCCCAGCTGCCTCAGAGCCACGCGGAAACCCCCCACCTCCCCGTCCCCCAAATACAAACATGCACACATCTGCAGCGCATGTTTTTGCCAAACACACTCGCTTACGACAGGCAGATGCACTTTTTCGACACTTCAGCACACATTAACTGGTGTAAATATCAAACATTTATTTAGGTGACACTTCTGAAGTTATTCAATTACATGCAAAGACAACATGTTTGTCTTGTTACACATTTAGAGTTTTCATGATTCGAAAGACTGGTAGATGTTTAACTGTGAAGCTCAGTAGATTGACGGGCTTAATAATTTGAGCCTAAGAAGAAACACACTATCTGTGTACCATATGGACAGGCTGAATTGGTTCCAGCATGCTCTTTAACTTGACCTTTGCTTTTTTTTTTTTAAACCTGCCCATAGAGAAGCACTAAAAGCTCCCATAAAACCCAGCACAGATTGTGAATTGGTGCCTGAGGGTAGAGAGTGCCAGGTGACTGCCTATTGCTGGACCACTACTGCCTGTTCTGCTGCTCTGAAACTAAGTTAGCTGTGTGCATTCGTCTCCCATAATCCCCCTCTTCCTGGTAGCAGAGCCAGATGTACACTCTCCCAACTTGACTTGAGTGGCAAAGTGGAATGGTGGTAGTGTTGTTGTGTGTATGTGTGTGTGTGTGTGTGTGTGTCTGTGTATGTTGGGGGTGTAGAGACACTGAAGCAAATAACAAATGAAATGCAACCGCCCCTAAGCAAATGAAAATGATTTAGGATTAATGTCCCATAAACACATCTCACAGCCTGACTCAATCAGTTCCACTTGAGCACCATCCATCAAACACTGTGAAGGGTTTTCTTCTTTGGACGGCATTGATTTCAGACAGGCCGATGTAAAGTACTTTGTCAGCAGAGTTTGCATAATTTAAAGTACCACTGCTGTGTATATTTAACCATTAATTTGCCTGACACATATTGATGATATCAGCTACGGGGACTGGGAAAACAAACCAATCTCATCTCAAGTTCGGCCTCATTTACCAATGATGCAACTGCATGTCAGAGTGGATTGGGTATTTGAATAGTCAGACAAATCAGTTAGCACAGTTTCCATAGCAATCAAGCAGTGAATATCATCACGTTACCCTCTTAAATATGTGTGTGCCGTTCGAAAACGTTGGTAAAGTCATTACAACCCAGAACAGTGGCAGACAGCCAGTTCAAAGGGAATTTTCCCTCTCTGAGTTCTCCTGTGGCCTCGGCCTAGACTAGACCGCAGGAATCCACCGGCGGAGTGGTGCAGAGCCACTTTGAAAGTGGATCCCATGCAGGCAACCAAGACCCCTGGAACTACACCTTTGAAAATGGCACCACCGACTCGCATCCTCCTCAGGAGAGAGTCATATGGAGAAGGTTAACTCACAAGCCAGAGCTACACTGTGGAAGAACTTTGAGAATGAAAGGGCAGGAAACTAAGTTCCGCCTTCACTTAGAATCATACAAACCCATAGTGGTGTATGCTTGAACCTTTGCAACATCAATACCCATCAAACTGTGGCTTCTGAGTTCGTCTCAGAAGTGCGCCGAATTTCTCCTGCACCTAATATCCGCATGAATTATATTCCTTATTTAGGGATTCCCATGGACAAATATAACTGTCTAACTGTGAGGTCTAGTTAGGCCTGCATCGTCTAGTCGAACTAATGACTTGTTACAGGCCAGTGGTAGCCTGCTGAAACACACACCTTATTGTAAGGAAACAGACCACAGAGGGCCAATGGCTACAAAGTAATTTCCTCTGTAAAGAAGGGAATGCCAGGCAGCTGTTTCCAGCCACAGAAGACGGAGCTGAGGATGTCTCTACAGGCGCTGGACAAGAGAGTCGAGGGGGGAAGATGCCTTTAGCACATGCAGGCGGTTAGACTTGACCCAAGGCATTTCATCTGCAGACAGTATGAAGTGGTCTAATCTAACCCAGGGGTCTCGTCACCTTCCCCTCACCTGCCCCCCTCACCCATCTACAGTGGAGACGGTCCTTGTAAAGTCGTTAGTGGAGGGAGTATTGCTGCACTGGCAGAGACTGCACCAGTGACATCATAACCGGCTGCTGTCATCCCACAAGATCTACAGTATTTGCCATGTCTGAGACCATAGGGTCACCATCAGGGATGGACTGGCCGGTCCATTCCAGGCCGAAATGGCCGGTGGTCAAATCATTTTTACGTTTCAGTTTCTAATGGCTTTACGATCCGCGATAGGGCCAACCGGCTGCAGCTGAACGCTGTCTCTGTGTCATGGCAATGCGGCGCCATAAGACAGCCAAACTAAAACTTGTAATATTGAGGGGAGATATGAGGGGCCCCTCCCAACATGGACTGAACCTTGTGTTTACTGAAAAATGCCTAGATCAGCCTCAGCGCAAATCGGAAGAGATTACTTTTCTGTCCGATTTGTGTGACAGAACCCCCCCCCCCTCCACCTCACCGCCCACTGACCCACTCCATCCCTGGTCCCCATGCAGAGTATAGACACATATACACTGTTTATGCAGGCATATCATCATGCAAACAAGCCCAAGGGAATTACTCAAATATATCCTTTCAAAAAGATAGTTCCCCATAAATGATGTCTCAAATGGCAAATAGTGGGAGAATAGAGTAATATGGTTCATTGGAAGGGGAAAAGAGCCTTAAGAAGTTCCTAGACACACACCGCCTTCTCTTTCTGACATTCTGCAGCCTAACCATATTGGCTCTGATGTCGCTTTATCCCACAACAAGAGGTCAGCAGTGCAGACTAGGACCATTGTCTGATAACCACTAAATATACAAGAATGTTACAATGTTCTTGCACACAAAGTAAAGGAAACCTGGATGTGCAGGAGGGAGCTCAAGGGGAACTCTTTCTCAAAGAGTGAATTCACTTTTTTTATTGAAATCAGTGTGAAATTGTGAAATCATAATGACGTGACTAATGATAATAATAAATGGAAACAAGTTATGTGGTCCGTGTGACAACACAAACTCACTCTGGTGATAAAAAAATATTTGTACACATGGAAAATGTGTGTCAATGCACAGCATGTATCTGTCATAATAGCCAAGTTAGTACAATAGTTAACAAGACAGACTAGAATAGCTTCTTGCTGAGTTAGGCTGCTGATATGACTGCTTTACCCAATAGTCCAGGATGGCTTTGCCAAGACAATTATGGCTTTTTTCCACACTTCACAAAGAAACACAGGGGTCCTCAACATTGCCAAGGTGATGGTTGTTTGGATCATGTAATGATGACGTCAACATCACTTTGTTTAATGCTACTATAATTAAGGACTTAAGGTGTTGAAAATTAAGGCTGGGTGTGGTTATGCTGAATTCAGGAGAGAACACAAGTAGTTCAACAACTGCTTAACATAAAAGGCATGCCAAAGGCCCCTATTTTTTAATGATTCAATCTGTTCATGTAGAGACATAGGACTAGATGTGTAGAGGTCAATAGTAGATACAATACTCCTGTTATGCTAACTACATACTGTGCCCCCTCCTACTCTACTGTATACAGTAGGTGTGATCAATCAGAATTAAGTGCAGTGTTTCTTTATTCTTAGGTGAGAAATCATCCATAAATAATCATGTATACAGTATCAATTTGCTCATTTGTGTTCTTAGGTATAGTTGTGCTATTAATGTAATACAAACTTGGACAGTAAAGTCTAATAACAGCGTATATTCAATTAAATAATACAAATAATGTTTTTATGAATGTAGGCTAAACTGGCCAATAACACAAATATAACTAAATATAACTTTTGGAGCATTTAGAGCATATTTTTACACAGCTGACACATCGTATGAGATACTTAAGCCAAACATTTCTGTCCTTTTAACTTCCACTGTTTATAAACTGTACAAGTGGGTGTTGACAGTGTGCTCATCATTGCAAAGCGCTCAGACAACTCTAGGCGCTCTCCAGCCTCTGTAACCTACTGTTAGGATGGAAAGCGGAGAGGGGGTGGTACTCTCTCGCACGATCTGTCGGGTGTGGGAGTTTTGGGGGAATTCAGAAAATGTTGTTTTCCGATTTTTTCACAGGATTTAATGAAAACACTTCGTATGGAACGTTAACGGCGATCTCCAAATTGTGCACGCAAACTGATAATACACATTTTTTATCAATTTTGTCCACCAGCAATTTAGCCAAACATTTAGCTGTCTGACTTCCAACAAACAAAAGAACCGCAGGCGAGGGGAGCAGAAGGCAGCGAACACTGGGACAATTCGGGTTAAAACACCATCACCCCATCATGGGCAATGAAATAACAATATTCCATGTAGCCTATAATGTGTTTCTCATGGACTTATCATATAGCCATAACAGCAGCGAAATAAAATATATTCATTATAAGTATAATGGGTTAGGCTACTTTATTCTGTGATACAATCTTTAAAAGTCGATTGTCAGAATATCATATAATCATAAAATTGGAGCAAGTAGGCTATGGCTGCTGTGTAAAATGATACATGCCAATCGTTAGCCTCTTTCAGTGTAAATTAGGTCAGGAAATTGAACCATGCTGTGACAATCTTGATTCAGAGACTTGTAACTTACCAGAACGATAGCAAATTTTTCCTCCAACTCCGTGGGGTCAGGCATGGGTACCTTCAGAGGCATAATATGATGCTTCATTTCTGACTGCCCATCCACACTTTCAATATTTCCCATTCTTCCAATAGTAAGTTGTCCTCCAGCTAATGAAAATGCGTCTTTGAGATGTCCTATCCCAAAACAAAACAAAAATCTTATTCCAACATATTCGGCAGTCCAACACTCAAACGTATCCGCTTCTGTGAACCCGATATTTAAAAAAGACGATAACGTTTAATAGCATAAAAGTAGGTTCGTATCTGTATGCGTCTGGGATTACAGTAGTCTATATTCAACTGTAAGCCTACTTTACCCCAAATTCCACTTTCAAAAGAAATATTTCCGGTACAATTATTTCATGTTCCAAAGAATGGCCTCTGATTTATCAGGCCAGTCCATTTCTTTCAAAATATTTCCCTTTAAATAGGCAGCTTTCAAATCCGGACAAATAGTTACTGCTGAACTTTTTTGGCTACGGTGTGTTTCCATTCATTATTGTTTTGTGCTCCTGATTAGGCTCCTCTGCATTGCCTCCACTCAGAAGGCAGGCTTTCTATTCTTGTCCCACCCTTGTTTAAACAGATAGCTCCCCCATTGAGGAAATCGTATGTCACTCAAGTTTTGTGGCCCTGCCTTCTCATTTGTTGGTCACATCTGTTGGCAGTAGCGAAGCGCAGCTGGCTGGATTTGCGGGATTTTTTTGTCAGCACTTTATCGCAGCCTTGTGGTAAGCCAATGACATATCATTTATTAAAACACCATTAGCCAGTGGTAATCGTGTGTGTTATTGACAGTTTCACCACACGGATTCAGTATTAAAGGAGTGAAATAATAAAATCAGATATGAGTTAGAAGTGCAAACTTTAATCGACAACGTTGGAGCAGGCACATGGATTTATGTCAATGCACAGCAGTTTCTATATTATTGTCTAGTATATTCCTACAAAATAGATTTCAAGCTTAGCAATGAGGTGTCAGTGGTGAGACAAGATTTTCTTGCACCAACCTGCTCACTAAACCACAACCTTCTATTAAGGCCATGTCTTGACAAGAGCTGATACCACCATCAATCACTCTTTTGGATTGTTTTGGCACTACAAATACATACAATACATTAAAGCCTGCAATTGGAATACTGTTGATATGTTTTCTACATAAACAAACTCTCTTTTCATAAATAAAACCACAGTGATATAGACTTGGATAACCCTAGCCACCATCGTCAGTGACAGATGTGAGGGTCTACATTGGTAACATTTAATTTATAAAATTAAAGGGCCTGTAAAGCCAAGTACAGTAAATGTTTTGAGTTTATTTGGCTGATTGGACCTCTCCCCAGGTTGATTGGGCAAAGCTACGATGCAAACTTTTGGAGGTCTCAAATATGCATATACACTAAAAATAACCAATCACAAAGGTGCATGATGTCCCCCTAACAAGTGCAATAGAACTGACAGGAATATAATCTCCAGTACAAGCAGCACAATCCTGAGAAGTCAGTCACTTTAATCTCAAAACATCTGTCTGGCTTTGACTGGTCCTTTACTGACATACACCTGGTAAAAATGTCATCATTTGGAACATAATGCTTAAATATTCTCTAAAATTGTGCACAGTTTTGTAATACATAAGGCAACAATATAAAACATATAAATAAAGCAATATATAGAATTGATTCAAGTGTGTAGAATAACAAATTAAATTAAAAGGAAATAATGAAGTTGGATGTTGTAAATCCATAATACATTGACAAACTTTATACTTTTTAGGAATATATCAACGTAATCACAGCACAAGCCCTATTGAGAATAAAATTCACAGAGGGCTTTTCTATATATAATCTCTGTAGGTTTTGCAACATAGTTGCATTATTATCAAACACCTATTCAGCCAAAAGTTTCTACTGAAGAATTGGTCCTAGGCCGCATGGATTGTGCACAGCAAACACTTTGTGAATGATAAGCTGCATGACATTTTCTTTACGAATGCTACTACTGTTAATTTTGCTTTAGTTATGGTCTCATTACACGTAAACTGAATATACAATTAAACACAAACCTATGACACAGAAGCAACAATTTGTGATATTATGCTGCTTAGGCAGATTTTCTTCTAGTTCGTCTCTGCTACCAGGTCATACCTGAAAAAACAGAAGAATATGCATTTGAAAACTCTGTTACCTTGTGTAAAATATGTATTGGGGTACCTTGTTACTGTTACAAATTATAAAGGGAATCTTCTTCATATATAATGGAATACCATTGTGTGACACCAGTCTTAAGGTCAATTTGGTCCAAGTCCAGCTGCAACTGTAGACAGCAAAGACAGACATGCTAATTAGTATACTACTTTACATCGCCTAAGGACTAACTGTGATAGTGATAATGAACACCACAGTGCAGTCACTGTAATGGCTGTCACATTTACCTTGCCAATAAGCTCTCTCTCTCTGCTCATGAAGGAGACACTGTTTTTCACTGACAGGTCCAGCCTTCTCTGTGTGGACTCCTCAAGAGTGAAATCAAAGTCAAACCTGTAGATAAAGGAAGTAGGATGTTTATTTACTCTCAGTCATTACCATTCAGACATTTCTGAGAGAATTAAAGTCTTAGCTTCTTTCTCACTTCTCATTGAATTCTGGATTAAGGTCTCTCTTTTTTGTGGCAGTCTTCCTCTTTGTGGAGCCCTTTTTGTCAGGGAAAAGGGTGAATGTAACATAGGAGTCTGCGCCATCCTTGGAACAAGCTGCCAGGGCTCTATACATGTATGCAGAGACAACACAAGGAGTACAATAAAAGATACACAACAACTGAAAGATATGACAAGCAATACTCTACAAGTTGCTATCTAAATAAGAAGACATACCCCTGTAAAACACAACATTACTACAGGTGGAATGAGTTCATGGCCTTATGGCCAGATCTATTAACACATTTACTATCCAATGGTATTGCAAGGGAAGACAATAGGACCCATTGGCTATGTAAATGTGGTCTTAAAAACACAACATTTGCAAATGTATTTTTTGGAGAGTTAAAAGTGAAAAGTGACATTGTAACTATACAACAACAGGTCTTACAGGGTTTTAAGGCACATGGAAAGTATACTGTACAGTGTAAAGACCTGCAGGAGAGGACAGTGATGAACAGTCTGCTTTCATCTGTGGAATAGCCAATGGAAAGCTTGACCTGGCCAACTGTACCCCCATATTCACCAGCTCTATGGTGACGGGAGAACAGATGTGTTTATATTACAGTTATATTCTTACGGCTTGTAACAGATCAGAGGTACAAAAAACATATACAAAATGCTAAAGGAATTCGGATTCATTATACTCAACAACAAGGCATGCGCGTAAACACATAAAGGACAGCTTTCCAACTGCTTTCTGTAAATAAAAGTTAACCACTAAGTATACAGTTCACCCTTGACAGTTTTAACTGGTAGTCCAAAACAAACACAAATGACTTGACAGCAGGGCGTTGCCGGCAGTATACGGTACAGTATGTGACTCACGCGGAGAAGGCAGGCCTGTGTCGGAGGTCGAGATGGGAAGGGTCCCACTTTGGGATGGTAACAGGCTCTCCATCATCACCGCTGACATCACCGGATGGAAGACGGCACACGGCCAGCTGGGTCTCCAAGATCTGTGACATGCATGGCACAAAACGTGACCACGGTCATACATTAGAACAGATTAGAAAACCATGAGAATTAGAATAAACATCATGGGTAGGATTAACATTTCCCTTTTACATATTCCATCAAAATGGGATATTGCTACAATGGTTATATATGTTGTACATAATGATAGTTTGTAAACCTTAGCAGATGATTTACACATGTAATATGAAATGCACTTTGATAGTGTTGTCCACCCTGAGTAAGTAGAGTGAAACCAGAAATGTATTATTTATTATTATTATTATTTTAAAATTATAATTTATTGTAAGGATACCTTCATATTATGAAATATAAATGATGACATTATTTTGGCACTGATCTCTGGATCATTCTTTTTGTTTATCGTTGGAGTGTTGCACTCTACAGAGCGCCCTCTAGCATGCACAACATGTTCAAGATATATTGGTGATGAACACAAAACAGGCATTGGAGGAGTTTGCAATACCTTGAGCGTGACCCTCAGTAAGATCTG
The DNA here is from genome assembly GCA_027564795.1 of Aphredoderus sayanus. Taxonomy (NCBI): domain Eukaryota; kingdom Metazoa; phylum Chordata; class Actinopteri; order Percopsiformes; family Aphredoderidae; genus Aphredoderus; species Aphredoderus sayanus. The sequence continues at coordinate 38,928 of JAODUG010024915.1, forward strand.
GCTTTCTGGCAGAGCTCCATCCAGACTGAGCCAGCGGTCCAGTATCAAGTCCTGCTGCCACAACACCTCTCTAAGAGGAACCACTACAGACCCCAGAGCCTGACCACCACTGTGGGAAAGCTACACACACACACACACACTTACAAATACAGAAACATTGCTACTATGCCAGACTGGACATTGCATTCTGACTTTGGTAGACATACAGTGCAAACTAGCTTTGGACCACTTAAAGCAGAAATTCAACCCTTACTGCATATATTTTGTATTAAAGGTAGAGGATGCTGAAGAAAGATTATTGATATTTGAACTCATCAATACAAAAACACCTCTCCCTGCCTTGCCATAGGGTGTTGCATTTTTGTGTTGTGTTGTGCGGTCTGTACCACTTTGTGTTTCATTTACATACTTTGGGCTGTGTAGAAACACTGGATTATGTTTTATAGCTTGCACAAAGAATGAACAGCCTGAGGAGATAGCTGAATTTGACAAAAATTCCCACACCTTTAATGCTTCTTCAAAGCAAATGGCAAACCATATAACATGACTGAAAACACATTGAGTTTGTTATCGTAATGCTTGATGTTATCAAGCATACTTTTACCTTTTAAATTTTAAGAGGCCAGAGTCAATTGTTTTAATCATAGTCTTACTGCCCAAGGGCATAAGATCGCAGAATTTCTAGTTACTAGTAATAATATTAATAAAAATAGTAATACAGGAATGCAAAACCCTCATAACTTCCACCCAGCATAGACTGTGGGAATCCCTCTGGTGTAGCCCCAAAAATAATGAAGATTTTTAACGGTATAAAAAAAATGAAACATGTTTGAATGCCACAGTAATTTTCATCTGTTAGAGTGCATACTGCTATTGTGTGTATACTAGACTTGTATACAGTACTGATACATTGCATACTACATCCCTCTCACCTTTACTGTAAGTGTTTCTTCTCTGGGGTCACGAACCAAGAAATGAAAGGCTTCATCCCACCGTGGGGATGTGGAACGGTCACAAATCTTAAAATCAAAATTAACATTAAGTCAAATTTATTCTGACAGTTTAATATCTTATTTTTCTGAAACAGGCCTGATAGAGAAGAACAATATCTTACCTTGGTTCGATGTGATACGCTTTTGTGAATAATCTCTGCCCCAACTTTTGGCTCTTTTCCATTCTTCTTTAACTGAGAAGTTTTAAAGAATTTACCATAAACATCTTAAACACACATTATGGCTCTAGCATTTCATTGTATGCATCATAATATACAATATATTTATTAGCTTAATAACCTAACGTTAAAGGTGCTCTATATTAGATTTTACACATTAATATAACAGCAAACAACTATTTTTTATGTAAACATATAGTGAAGTAATTGCATCCTGAGCAGACTATGAAATCACACTCCCTCTGTGATGTCATCTGAGCCCCTCTGCTCGCAGGTCTGGAACACATGCATGTTAGCACATGTGTGTTTTATGTGTGTGTGTGTCCCACAAAGCATTTGTTTTGGATTGAGATGCTGGTGTGCTTATGACATCTAGTGGAAGAAAGTCATATAACCACACTTTAAACTATGATCTCACCGGCAGACCATGTGCACGCTCCACATACACAAACATCACAGCGGTTGATGGCACAACCTTGTTCTGGTAGGACTGCTGGGACTGGTACTGTAACATCTGGAGATGTAGCGAGGCAAAGTCAGAGAGAGAAGGAAGAAAGGAAAGAAGAAGAGTTGGGACAAGAACCTCCCACAAAAACATTTAGACCCTCCTTCCAGACTAATATAAAATGGGTGTTTGCTAACCTGCTCCAGTCGGGTCACGTCAGAGACTCTGGGCAGCCACTCCATCACTAAGTGAACTCTGCCTGATTTCACGTCATTCAGGGTGTACCACTGCAACAAAAGCGACATAAATATCAGTATTCCATAATCAATAACATATGGAATGTATCTATTTATGTCATATCAGGTATCTGCCACACACCGTGTCTATAAATTGTGAGCTGATGATGTCTCGTAGACCTAGCTTGAACCTGTGAAAACAGCACCAGAAAATGTATGTCCTCTCATCTAATGGCACTCTGTTGGCATTAACACTGTATCTGAAACATTTATTTGTAGTGTAATAGCACACCTCCCAAGGAAATCATCTTGGTCAATATCCTTGTCAAACAGCTCAAACTGGATCTCTTGACCAGGCAGCTGGGTCAAAATGACCTGGGAGGTGCAGAGAGAAATTAATTAAATCAGAAGAAGATATCATTTAAATGATAATTGATTGCAAAGAATTCCATGCACGTTTTGATTGATATTAGTTTATTTCAAGAATTATTTCATGAATTTTCAATATTAACTAACAAATTAATCTACTATAATATCTTACTCAAATAATCAACATCGTCCAAAAAGCACGGTCATGCTAGCTTTGCCAGGCTATCTAGCGAGGTGATACCTCATAAAGCTCATTCCAGATGGGGTTGAGGTTCTCCTTGATGGTGTGGCTGCGGAAGGTAATGCCAGCCACACGGATCTTAACGTAGGGGTCGCTCTTCCCCTTCACCATGCCACCCATGAAGTTGTCCTTGGCGATGAGGTTCTGAGCCTCCACAAGATGGAGTCGAAGGACTCCCTGAGGAACACGGCAGACACAGACAAAAAAACGTATTATTGTGTCTGTGGGTGAGCATTGTGGGTATGTGGGTGTGAGCATTGTGGGTATGTGGGTGTGGGTGTGGCTGTGTGGGCAGGACAGTCTAGCGGTCTGGGTACTCGTAACTGGAAGAAACTTTGGAAAAAATGTCATGATAGCAGACCTGTGAAATAATTATCAATAATTCTGTCATGCTATAACATCCTACAGTACACACTACCTACAGTTTCTTACTTCAGTGGCAAACTCCGGGTCGGGGGTGGTGTGCTGTGGCTGAGTGGGTTGAGGTTTAGCAGACCCACTGACGCCTGCCACGGTCTTATCAGGGGCTCCATCAAAGCCCTGCCCTGACCCAGGGGTTGAGGGGTGAGGAGACTGGGTGGTAGGGGTGGCGTCCTCACTGAGCCACAACACCTGAGGAAATGAGGAAGTGAAGAGCAGAACAGAGTGTATTATGCCACCTGTCCATGAGCTGTTATGTCTTTCTCAGAGGACAAACACATTTTCGCTGAGCACTCATGGAATACAGATATTGAGTTGTAAAACTGTTTTTGTAACATGTTTTCCAAAGAATTAGGGCAATTCAATATGCTCATATACATGAATGCACCAAAAGCAGAATAAGACTGTGTGCATTAATAATAATGTAGTAACATACCATTTCTAATAGGACTTTTTGCTGGCTCTGCTCTATGCATACCAGGACAACAGTAAGCTACAGAAACCCCTAGAGTTAGTACAGATCCAGGGTCTCTGCTAGAGCAGGAGCAAATCAAATA
>JAODUG010024916.1:2500-20365 GCA_027564795.1 Aphredoderus sayanus
AAATGTCTCAGAACTTGACTGGGACGATCTATCTCGCTCTCTCCTGGCCTGGCTGTGGGACAGCTCGGGAAAGGGAACACGTGTTTATGTTGAGGCGGAGGTTGTTGCATACGGGTGGTGTGGCTGGAGATTTAGAAGATGTCCTCTTGGTCCATCGTATCAGTCTCATTTTAGTCCCTTCCCTTACCGCTGCCATTGCCTTATATATCAAAGTACTTCTGGGCAAGTCTGGCCACTCGGCAGCCATCTTTGTAACGCCCCCGGACAGCTATTAGGAAGAACATATCTAAATGAATGGTGAGAGAGCCATAGCTGCACTTTCAATAGTCACAAGGACGTACTGTAAAAACTGCATGTACTGTATACAATCACCAGTCAAATCTATAAAAACGGTTTGCCCCAACATAAGATGTTTTTCCCCTCAGGTTATTCTTCTACTTCACAAGCGCAACTGTTAGTGCAACAATACGATTGGCTAAAAAGGTTAAGGTTTGACAGTTGTAAAGCAGAGGATTGGCTCTTTTCCTCCAACCGCCATATTTGAAATTATAGAGTTCTCCCATTGAGTTCTATTCAGAATTCTCTGAATAGAACTCAAGAGCCCCTCCAGAATCCTCTTCTATAATGTCTGCTTACATCATCATGTACATTTTTCATCTCTTTTGGATTATCACTACTGTGTCATTCCCTCCCTTTCTCTCTCTTCCTAGCTCGTCTCGGCAGCTTCCCTTCCCATCTTCTCTCCTGTTTTGCTGGTGTGGGCCAGATGTATGCACTTCTCTGCCATAGGAGGCTGGCCTCAATCCCTCGTGATCTACTCAGAAATCTCGTATTTGGCCACACGGCAGGGTCATCTGATTATGTATGATTTGTGTGTTTTTCAATTGTCATTGCTGTGTGTACTTATTTATTTATTCATGTATTTGTGTTGTTTTTTGTGCCTTTTAACTCTGTTGTTGTCCTCTGGTTTCAAAGTCACATCTTGTTCTGCCAGCAGTGCACATCATATGTCTGTGTAAGCTGTAGAATTAGGTTGAGCGCCTTCTATCTGCCACAAAGAGCTAGTGATTTGGGTCATTCTGACCCTGAGGACATCACAAGGGCTATACGGAAGGGCTACAGTAATAGAGTGACAGGAGCACTTTTTTATTAAACAGCAGGGTGATTCGCTCTCTACATCTCATACTGTTTATTTATAAAACTGGAATATGACTTCAAAAAGCATGCGGGTTCCCTTGTTCTGAATTGCTAATGTGAGTTTACATTAGAGTAGAGTACCAACTGTTTCTGTTATTACAGAAAGCAGGCATGCACATTATTACTTCAGTCCTTACCCACTTCTGTAGTTTGGGAAACAATTCCCCTGCTTCTTATAGAATAATTCCTTTCTCCAGAATTGCAGATGGATGCATATTGAAGTTGAATTTAACATTTTCCAAGTGAAATTTCTAGCAAAAACACCACTTCACTTTTCATTCAGCAAGCAATACCACTGAAAGAGTTTCCAAACAGCTCTGCCTCTGCGGTGCATTAGAGGCCACAAGACATCAATTATGTATATCACAGATGGGTTTGTGTTTCACTGTGCTATGGCCCTCTGACACACCCTATAGCTCATCAAAACCATCTACATCTGAAAGATCATCTCTAAAGCAACTGGAAACAATGTCTTGTTAGTGTTTGCTCTCCAGTGTCATGAAACCTTCCTCATATGAGCCCCTCCTCCACGCACGCACGCACGCACACATGCACACACATCCATTTTAACGCATACGCCTTAAAGGTTGACATTTTTTTACCTCTATCAAAACAAAACCACCTCTCCCTTCAATGCCATAGGTTGTTTCCTCAGAAGCTCCGCCCCTCCAATTGAAAAAGCATTGGCAAGGCTTGAGTGTTGTGTGGCTACTTGGTTTGTGTTCCCATTTACAGATCCAGGGCTGTGTAGGAACACCATATTATTTTTCAGACACACTAAACAGACAGCTAGCAGACTGTGATGAGATAATCACAGAAAATGTTTCGCAGTACAAGTCTGTGAGGCATAAGTTCACTTAAAGGTGGAGTAAGCGTAAGTGTATTTCACCCTGCATTTGTGCTTTGGCCTATCCTTGATCATCTGACACTTGTCTTCATCTGCCTGGCACAACACTCAGCCAGTCAAAGCTTGTTAATGGGAGACCTCCTCTGTGTTTGGTCAAACCCTGGATTAAGGGTCCATGGCCGATGGTACTGTAGTATCCACAGGCTGCATATTATTTTACATCTGATATCAGAATACAATGAGAAAAGATGTGAATATTTTTTTAGATGATGCAGACACAACCACTCTCAACACTTTGAGAACTTACCGGAATAGGTGCTTGTGTTGGCAAGATAGAAAAAAGTAAGTTTTTTTTATGTGACTTTCTCCACAGTTGGTCCTTTATGTGCCTTCTGTTCATTGATTGCATTCACACTGTGAGAAATCCCAACACAGCAAAATTTTGACCACCTCTTGACCAGCCACATGCCAAGGCAATCAAATGACAATAAGGCTTTTGTGTGGCGTTATGCAATCACTGCATGAGGATAGCAAAAGCTATTCCGTTGTTCCATAAGTTTCCAGCAGAGGTGTAACCTCTTTTCTGCTACTTATCTATTCCGTATGTGTCCTTTAGATATCTGACACTCAGGTGGAGCTTAGTTCTTTTCTCTTCATTTGCTTCCAACCCACTTTTTCAATTCACTCTTCTTGAAATGGGTTTCTTTCTGCTCCTTTTCTCCCTCTTCTAATCAGGGACTCTTGTCCCTGTCTTGCCTCCTATTCCATTGCCTTTTTAACATACAGTATAGCTTGTGTGGTTCAATGGGTGGCCTTTTGAAAATGATGTGCTGCAACCTCAGGTCTAAAGACCCATTAAGATTGTTGCATTAAATTATCGTGATGGGTGAATTTTGGTTGTACAGTGTCATATAGTAAGAACATTTAATCTAATTTAGCTTTAACAAAACAGACATATAGTGTGTTGTCTGTATTTGATTACAGTTATAGGTCCAGATACATACTGTACAAGGACAAGGATCTACTGCATTATGCTATAATAATGAATGATAATATAGCAAAAAGGTGGATAATCTCTCTCTCTGTCACAAACACACACATCATTGGCAAACAGGTGTGCTAGGGCAGGTGTGCAACTGCTGAACAAAACAAAGATGGTTTTCTAACAAGAGCAAGCATGTGTGTATAATTCCATTCCTGTGTGTGTGTGTGTGTTTGCATGCATGTGTTGGCTCCAGGCCAGTGACTTGTGTATAATTTAGACACCAGGCTTCCCAAGGGGGCTGCCCTCTCTTTGCTCGGCTACTCACCGGGAAAAGGGAAACAAGCTCCCCCCAATTCCACCAACAGCCTGAGATACAAATTGAGCTAAAGGGTCAAGCCCCCCAACACACAACATCCCCCCCATTCAAGCTAGCGGTTTTAATTAACAAGTCAGTCGAAAATGCCAAGGAAGCACCGGCTGGGAAAATATCACGCGTTAAGAAGTTTAGTCTTTTCTGCTGCTAGACGCTAATTAGAAATCATTTAATAGAGAGCATTGGGGGGTGTCATTAGCTAAAGCAGCCTTTCTTCTATTGCCTATTCATCACGATGGAAGAATCGGCAGTAAGTTGTCTTCCAAGTGACAAATAAGCAGGGGTCTGTTACAGTGCGTGCCAATGCCTGTCCATTGATATGTGTGAGTGCACAGAGCAGTGAGCAATGTCTCCCTGCCAGTCTAGACATCAGGCCATGGCATCACACACACCCATCCAACAACCACCCACAAAAAGAACTACACAACAAAAATAAAACGACCCAGCCATTAGTTTGACGTGCAGTAAGATCAGACTACAGCTGCACCCGCCACCCCTCCCATTTATGTCCCTTTCACTGTCCTCCGCTCCTCTCCTATCCCTCTTCTCCTCAGCCGGCCTACTCAGGCATCACCATTAACGGCGTGTGAGAGACAGAATCAGGCTTGTTTGTTCTGCATCGTCTAACAATGCTACCTAATCAGCCCAGGCTGGGCTGCAGAGAGGGAGAGAGAGAACACGAGTGCTGGAATTACATTAGTGATAATGAGGAGCCTAGAAAACAAAGATGAAGGATCTCTGTTCCAGCAGACAGACGGACAGACGGAAAGGGAGAGACAGACAGACTGCCACACAAAGCAACGGAATGAAAGCAGAACAGTCAGAGAGGGGCACAGACACAGGGAAATGGATGGATAAAGACAAGAAAATAGGGAAATGTGACAATGAATGGGCGGTGAACAGAGGGCGTCTGAGGACATACTGTACTGGCAACACACCAACCATCAACTGTCAAGTGGGACAGGACCACTTTTAATGGAGAGACCGAGAGGCTGTGACTACAGTAAGCACTATATTCTAAGGATTGCAATGTCCTATTAGAAAGGGAGGTAATGTGTGCAAAGGTAAGCCTGTTGCACACAAAGACACACACTGACAGCAACACACTTAGGAGAAAAACAACAACAAACAAACATGTAGTACACAACCGCTTCCACCCGACCGTGTGAATCCCAGAGGCTCCATATTGGCGAATAGCAACAGAGGCTTAAGAGCGGCGCTAGGCGACGGCAGACAGCCGCGATGGCATTAGAGCAACGCTGTCACCTAGTCTGTCAGAGCAGCCAGCACACAGCTTCCTCAGCCAGCTGGAAACACACCTCTCGCCTTGAACTGAGAGCAACCTGAGGCTCGCTCTGAGCTCCAAGGCAGGTATGCTTGATCCAACGCATTAGGGTGCAGTGCTTTGATGGAGAGGGGGGAGAGGGGCACGCTCTGCCCTGCCCTGCCAACAGGACTGCCCTAGGGGACCGCCTATCACCCCCAACAGGAGCCAATTAAGAATGTCCTCCTGTGTTTGTGACAGCTGCTCCAGAAGCTCCCTGCAGAGGGAAGAGGACCCCACAGCCTCACAGCTCCCACAGCACTGGCAGAGAGCAGAGAGAGAGAGATAGAGAGAGAGAGAGAGAGAGAGAGAGAGAGAGAGAGAGAGAGAGAGAGAGAGAGAGAGCAGTGTGGGAACAAGAGAGAGATTGCCTGTTAGAATGAGAGGCCGGATGACTGGTCAATGAAGGGGCTAGTCAAGCTGCCGACTAATAGAGACCCAGGTGCGAGAGTGGGCAACGCGGGGGCTTTCCGGAGTTTTAAGAGCAAATTGCGGTGGTTTGGACTCCCGCAGAGCATGTGCATGTGGACACACAGCCCCTTGTTGGAGGGTTTAGGTGTGTGTGGCATTGTGAGTAACACAGTGTACAGCTGGGTGTGCTTTTATTTCATTTTTTCCATTCCAATCTCACTTTCAATTCACCTTCTCATTTTGCTCCTCACTTTTATGCAATTCAGTTTTTATAGGGTTTGTGCAACACCACAATGCAAATGAGCAAGTGTTTTAATTGAGGCGGCTTGAGATAGGACTTATGATGCAGCTCACCAGCGAGAGGAAGAACGGAGGTCCATTATGCATTCAGGGATGCATCTTGTGTGCCCTCAGGTCTGTACAGTAGCCACTGACTCAAAGTCACAAGTGTGTTGGCTTTTTAATCAGTGAAACAGCCAACACCCAGCTGATTAGGAAAAATATCAGCATTTTGGGATTTCAGGGATTTCCAATGCGAGATGTGCAGAAGCAGACATTACCATTTCCTCCTCCTCTCCAACATTTCAAATGACTTCTTCTCATTGTCATTGATCGCTCAACGCTGGGAGAGCTCTGTGGATCTGATTGGCCCTCGCTAATTAACAGAGAGAGAACTCATTGGGGAAATGCTCTGCGTTACTTAACTTTTCTTCACAGAATTGGATCGACCGTGACGCAAACTCCCTATTTGCATCAGCAGAGAGCTGTTTTATAAGTGTCCCTGCATCAAGACACCTCGGGTCTCAGCCAGCTCTACTCACGCAGACAGATGCCTACTGGAGTAACCGACACAGGTGCCAGCGGCAACAGAGCCAGTAACCTTGGCAACCACCTGCTGCCTGGCACTATGATGAAAGTGCCCTGTGTTCTGTAATAGGAGGAGAAGGCTCCCAGTAGGAGCACTGTGGAATGTGCTCATCTGGGTGTCACGGCGGGTTCCAAGCAGTGGCTACTTTCCAGACGTCTGCTTGGTACTTGGTATCTGAAGTCTTGCACAGCATCCAACTTCAGGCAGAATTATAAAACAAATGTATCCGAACCAAGACAGAATGGCTCAGACAAAACTAGATCTGTAGAAGAATAACTACATGTTATCAACTCTAACAACAAGTCTAAATCACTTTGTTGCATATTGCTTATTTTATATTACATCTACATGTTATTATGCTTAGTTATATATAGCCGTTTTGGGTATCCGTGTTTGGAACATCCATCTGACCAGCACAGCACTAAACCCCGCCCCCTTTCCCGTCATTTATGGTTTTCAGTTTGTGATATGTGTTATAGGCTTAGTGCCATGCTGACAGTCACAGTAGTCCCACACAATTCTTAAACCCTCCCATCTAAACCCTTCCCCTTCCATGCCGAGAGAGACAGTAATCTGACATTGAAAAGTTCTGCATTGAGAAAAACAAAAACATTGTCATTGATAAGGCACAGCAGAATAAACAATAACACATCAAAATGTATTTGTTTCAATGTCAATGTTCTATTTTTTCTGTACACATTTTTTCAATACCAAACAAAGTCTCTGATTTTGCTCCATAGAATGCTACATTCATTACAAGTAACATTACTGCAATTTTAAGTTTGCTTTATCTAAATAGTGTTGGATTGTTAACAGTGCCATGAATGTTAGTAGTTAAGTCAGCTACCTACAGTACCATGTTTAGCGAAACTTTAGTTTTCCCCACAATACGTTGCACTGACTGTGTAAATCCCTGTGCACATCATCAAAACATAGGCTAATAGAGTTGACATTAGCAATGTTAATGTCTCTAAGCTGTGCATAGAATTCACTGACTAAAACATGCTAATCTATTCAATCATAGTGTTAATTAATGTATGGTCCTGATATTATGGTTAGTATAAATAATCCTATCTATAGAGACCTAAATGTAATAATGCCTCTTACCAGGCTATTCAACCAGATAGCAGAAGATATCTAGGAATTTAATTAGATATGGAAAACAATTTGATCTGGTAATGTTTTTAAATTAATAAATAAATAAATACACTTTCTATTCACCTTCTATCTGCCACAAACCGCTACTGATTGGGTCATTTTGCCCCGAAAGACATCATGAGGGTTTAGTGACTAGCACTTTCACAGCATGTTCAGGCTAGGGGAAAGGACAGTTGGCCATGCCCACCAACTACTACTGCTAGACACTGAATGGCATGCACTTGTCACAGTGGCTCACAAGTGGCACATGGTCAAATCAAAGTGTAGGCCTATCGGCTGCTGTTCAGTAAAGCCTGGTCTTTTTGTTTCAATAAGTAAAGACATTTTGGCTTTTAAACATCTTAAGGAAGGATCAGGAAAGAACTGTCAGCTAACTCTTATCACAGCGGTCACTGGGTTTATGCAGTCACTTAACGTGTGTAGAGCTTAATACCCAGTTAAATAGAGAGGGAGGCTTGAGCATGTAGTCTGCCAATCAAACCTATGCATGAGACATTCATTTGGAGTGAAAGACACTTTCCAGAACCCTCCCCTCTATTCATCCACCTACACATGCACGCAGGCACTAAAACACATGCATACTGTATATACATGTGAAGTCTGGAAGACGCACGCACACCTCAGTGCTGTTTGTGTGGGAATGTGTACAAACTGACAGACAAGATGACAGTTTGACATAAATATAATGTGAATTGGTTAATACAGCTCACGCACAGTAATAGGCGTTTTGTTTCCATTCTCTCACTATTACACATTTAGACACACTGGTCTCCTTTTAACCAACAATATACTTAATATAGGTTCCATATACAAAGCAGTTGTTTTGGTCTGAGATTCTGGTGCGCTTAGTGTGACATCTAGTGGCAGACAAGATGATACACTTTAACCTTTAATAGCATAGCCTTAACAGTTACAATATTATTAGATAGAGTACGTGTGTAGCCTAACACTGAAGCAACTCCACATCCCTTCCAACCACCATCACCTCCCTCTTCTGACACGGTAGCCTTGACAAGCTGGTGGCAGCCCAGCTCACTGTAGGGACTGTGTGTCAGATGTGACATTTGCTATCATTAACCAGCTTGGCCTTGTCACTGGGGTCTGAGGAAAGTCTTTGTGTGCTTTTAAAGGGGCGGTGAGGTGAGCATGGGGAGTCTACACAAGGCATGGCATGTAGAGCACACCACTGCCCTCACGCTACAAGCTTCAGGTTCCTACCCACACATACAGTACAGCACACCCCTATAAGCCACCTAAAGCGATGACATTTGATTCCCCCCAATCCGGTCACTCCACTGAGGGCAATGATTGAATGTCGTTGAAGGTTAAGAGTAGAGGGACCTTCATCCAATAGGAATGTCAGTGCTGTTATCTGATGGCCTGGTCTGACAGGTAATTACATGGAGCGAGAGACGGGGAGAGAGAGAGAGAGAGAGAGAGAGAGGTGTCACTGCATCATTAACCCACACTGACAATTAAATGAACACATATTCGCATGCATTCGTGTCGTTGTGTGTCCTCACTGTCATACATGTGCTGTCCTAACGTGCTCATATTGGTTTCCAACACACCCGCAGTGTGGGGTCGGATGTGTCCATATCACTGCTTATATATCCATTCAGTGTAAATGAATTGGTGTCCATGCAAAGTGACATCCACTCAGCTCTGCCACATATACAGTACCATTGATTCATTGTTTACCATCTGTCTTATACCTTTGAAATCCCTCTCTGCTGTTGAAAGGAAATGCGCCTTGAAATGGAGTTTCAAAAGGTTGTTAGATGTGTTCTTTTAGAGTGTGTAGCCATGGAAACAAGAGCTCCCCTGCCTGGACGATGGGGCCAAAGTTGACTTCCTTTAGGGCCAACCCTGGCTATTCTGGACCTCTTATGGGCCTAGCTGTACATTGATTAAAACACAACACACTGTGAGAGAGAGAGAGAGAGAGAGAGAGAGAGAGAGAGAGAGAGAGAGAGAGAGAGAGAATATATTAAGGTACGGGATCCGTCTATCTCCAGCCTCTGCGTACGCGGCCAGCCCACATAGCGGGCATTAATCAAGGAAGGAAAAGAATTGTTTTCTCTGGACGGCGCGGCACGTAAAATAAAACTTCATCTGTGTCTGTGTCTGGGGCGGGGGGAGAAGGGGTGGGTGGGTAATGTTGCGTGACATTCTCTTCATATTGCAGCGCTGGAGGTCACCTCCCTGCACACACAGGGAGAGGGGGGAAGGGAGAGAAAAATAACTGTCTGCATCTCTCTCACCTGCTCACTCAACCACTCACCCACCCCCCAGAATTATCACTCGCTGTTCTCTCTCTCTCTCCCCTCCTCCTCCTGCCATCTATCCATCAATACTGGCCTGGTGTATATGTACTCAGTCATAGTGTAGCTGTCCTTTTGTATTGCTACCTTGACTGACAATAACAAAGTGTTTAGTGTCACATGGTCCTGACTGCCATAGTGAGATGAGCTGTGCACTTATTGAAGTCACAGAGGAACGTAATAAAAAAGGAACCGTTTGTATGCGAGCAGTATGACATGCAAAACGCTGCAGCACTCTCATTTAGAGTGCCTACCATGTCAGAGTGTAATTGTAAGTATGGCTGAGCTTTGACACTGCAGAACAAGTAAAATATACACCTTGTAATTAATTTCACTGGTGGATAGCCAGAGAGATGAGGACTCTGGGAAGGTGTCATTTTCCAAATGGAATAAATCCACACGCCTATCGGGTAAAAGACTGAAGCTTATTAAATTACACCTTTAAATGTTTTTGGATATGAGAGGATGTGATTTGTAGTTTTGGTGCAGTTATTTTTGCTTAATTCATGAGTGACTCATGCTGAATCATGCTGGCTTTCCACAAACTCCATACTACAGTATGTACCTCTCTTATTCATCCACACTTAGCTTCTCTGATTCATCTAGAGTTTAAGCTGTCAGCATCAAAAGTATAAAAGCACTATTGGAACTTTATTTACTAGAAATATAACAGTAATTTAAGGACGTCACAAGGGATAATACTGATTGACAATATTGACAATATATTAGTGATTAACAATATAGCAGTGTCAATCAAAATCCACCCAGTCTTTCAAAACAAGTAGGCTATTTTAGGCAAATTGACAAAAAATAAATTCAGGTATTTTAGTTTTGTTTCTACTGTTTGTGAATAAAAAGGCATGTGTATGCGTGTGCCTTATTGGTCACCATACGAACATGTTATATAATGTTTGTCAAGCAATGGTAGTTTAATTATAAAGTATAAACGCTGTAATAATATCTCAGAACCCCCAAAGTTCAGACCTTCTGATTGTAAAATGTATACCTTCTTACCCACAGAGATTCAGAAAGAAGGTGCTCTATGGAGGCAGCATGTACTGTATACTGACAGCACACAACATACAGTATGACTGACAGGTAGGCAGTACGCACACTCAATGGGAGATAAAGCTTCCAGACAAGCTCAAAGCCCAGGCACCTTGTTCCCAACAGAAAGCATTGAGATACTGGGTTACTATTCACCCTGACTGCTTCTCAGTAATGTGTTTTTTCCCTTTCAACCATATGTACCCAAACAGAGGGAAAAGTAACAAAATCAATTTGGCACCACATGAAGTAAGGAAGATGTTTAAGGAATGTGGCATGGTCAAGCATAGGCAACAGTGTTAAACATGGCAGTACAGTATATCACTGTGGAGGAGCAGGATCAAGGCACTTGAGTCTGAGGACAGGCAAAGACAGGTCAAAACAAAACAAGCAAGGGGAGGTCAAACAGGGCCGGTGGCGTCTGAAAAATGGAGAACGGGTCCAGGTTGTTTGTTTGCCAGCGCCAACATCCAAGACCTAGCCTTAATTAACTCTATGCCAGCAATCCATCTAGCTTGTGCTAGAAATGTCTGACCCAAGTCCCTCTGAAGATCTGCTTGGTTTAATTCCCTCATATGCCAATTGACTTTTCCTGCTTCTCCAAATGGGAAAACATGTTATTGTTAAATTAGATTTAGGAGCAGTTGTTTATTACAGTTGAATCAGTTGGATCAGTTGAAGCCAGAGCCTACACAGTAGTTCACTGGGAACTTACAGATATACTGTATTTAGCCAGACACTATAACTCTGCATGAATATGAGCAGATTCAAGGACACACAAGGTTTAATTGAAAATGCTTCAAGGAAACCAAATTACTTTGGAGAGTAAAATTAAATGAGAATTTCCAGTATTTAGAGGAAATGTTAGATGCCAGTTTCAATTTATGTTGCAAAAGAACAAAAAGCCTAAGCAGATATGAGACTATGTAGTTTCTAGTGCAAAACAAATAATTTAGCACGGGGGATATCATGTTTTCTGCTGCTACATCCTTCACAAAGGCATTCTGCTGATCAATGAGGTGAGAAGAAATGATGGCAAGCAATCTCTTTTTCGCCTGAGCCTCTCAGCCTGTCCACATGGCTCGCCATTGGCAATCAATAATCCCCTATCCAATGAGGAAACATTACCCAGGAAATATAGGCAGAAGTAGGAGGACGACGAATCTTCTACAACGTGTATGACAAGCAATTTGCCTTACATACAGGCAATGAGATAAGCTCTCTTGAGTTTCCCCGTGGCAGATGAAGGCAAGTATCATATATTTCAGTTATTGTGGCAGAGCAATTGTAGACAAGATGGCCCTTAAGTACAGGGAGTCTCTAGCATCTCTGTCATTAACAGGCCTCATCTTACAATGTGCTCTACTGCATCAATCTGGTTTACACACATACACAAGTTATTGCTTTCACTTGACTGTCTAAGTAGATATTGACCTACCCTGTTCCTCTCTCCCATGAGAGATGAGATTGCACCTGGCTATGCACTGTATCTAAAAGGCAGATGCCTGGATCAGATAACAGCAAATAGACTGACAGGTACATGAGACCTACTGCGGTGGTCCGGTGACCACAGCAGTAGCCAAGTCTACGTCGGGCCACTGACTTTGAATAATTTCAAGCCCTCTGCCCAAATGGCTGCACGGTCAATGCTTTCGGAATATCTCAGGTGCTCTTTTCTGGGTCAGGGCTATTTCTATCTCTAGTGTTTTATAGAGCAGTAGCTGATGAAAAGGAAGAAAAGTCAATGCACAACCCACTCATGTCTTGGCCTGGAGATATTCTCCTGGCTGGTGGAGCGCTGAACCAATAAGAGTGATGTTTAGGGCCCCGTGGCCCAGAAATACCAGACTAAACGGTGCTCTGGTCGGGGGCCTCAATTGGGGAAATCGCCAGGTGACTGCTAAATAACCTATTTCTTTCCACAAAATGACTGATGGAGTGGGATAGGAAGTGAGGGCTGTTGAGCGGAGGGGGAAGATTGTGTGTGCACTGTATGTGTTGGGAGGGGGGGGTGCGTGTGCAATCTCTAGCTCTGCTCCAACGCTGCCTTGCTTCATCGCCACAGCTTCCCACGGGCCCCAGGGAGGAGATTTAAGTGTGTCAAGGCTCTGTGTGTCAGAAAACGAGTTAGGGCTTCAAACACACTGTGCAGAGACTCAATCGTTCTCTGTAGAGCGCTCCCTCTTACATCCCCCTCTGCCTCCCTCAAACCTTCCCCGTACACCCCACCCTCCTCCCCGCTAGGCACCCACGCTCCCTCTTCTCCCTATTCTATTAATCTCCCTGAGCTTCAGTTCTCGCTCATCCTCCCTGCGTGTATCTTATCATCTTATCCCCGCGCCCTGTCGTCTGTGTTGGGGGGCAATGTTATTGGCCGTGGCTGGGTAGGGGGACAGCCATGACAGAGGGTGTGCCTGTCAGTCACCAGAGCCCTGACACCGTTGTGTCAGGGGGCGCCTTTGTTGTTTGCTGCAACGGTGGAAAGTTACTGTGTTCGCGAACTCTGTGTGTGTGTGTGTGTGTGTGTGTGTGTGTGTGCTTGTGCAGGTAGCTGCACCCCAGATAGTCTTTCATCTCACTGCAAACTGCGCAAACACCCAATTTGTACTGTGTGCCATGTATCCCAGCAGGCCTTTTACTTGGAGCTCATGTACAGTACTTGAGATGTCATCATGGTATCAGATCGCGGTAATAATTAATGTATATTGTCCCAGAGGACTGTGACAGAAATAAGTCAAGGTTATGAGATGACATACTGTACTAGCCTACGTGCTATTGGTAGCATCCACCGTAAACCAACTGGAATCTACAATAGCTGACAAGAACCACCTGCTTCTGAGCACTCTCTGAATCACAAAAAGGTTATACTCCCCTCTTTGGGAAAAAGAAAAAAGCCTCTATTTGTATTTGTTTCATGAAAAGGCTACACGTCCATACCATTTACATATATTATTTTATTATATGCATTATATGTAATATAATAAATGCTTAGCCTCATGATACCATTCTGTTCTCATGAACTTCAGTTTGACTTCGCCGTGAGAATCAGTCTGGAGAGGTAATAATCCTTTCACTTCTGTCTAGTATATCTAAAGTGTGATCAATCAGCGTCGTACTGGTAGCTATGTGTGTGGTGTAGGTGTGACCACAGTGAAAGCAGCTGGTTCCTACAGATGGTTCATCCAATCACCTGCCAAGCATTTTTTTAAGCGCCTGCCCTTTTAAAACAGTTTAAATGGACGGCTCCCCAGATAGTTGTGTGCATAGAACTAGAAGAATGAATGCACAGTCCATTCAGAAGTTGGTCACAAATTAGTACATGGCGGAATTGTATGGGATTAAAATCTGGTCATAAATACCACATTTTACTATGTATTGTAAATCTAATCTATTCCAATTAGGCTAGGCCTCAAGGTGACATAAAACCTTTACAAACAGCTGTACACAGTGGCAAACTATTGTCACAAGTAGCAAAGAGGTTTCAACACAAAAGGTGAGTATCAACTAATCTGTTTAACTTTATTGTGATGAATTTAAATTGTCCTACATCTGCTTCCACAGTTCCCAGTTTTAATGTCAGACCAATCAATGTACCGGGGGAGGATGTACATAGTGGGGGTTTCATAGGAGTATCTAGCTGACTATCTATTTATGCTTGTTAATCATCTAATCTCCTTATGTGGTCTCTCTTGTGAACTCCACATTCTCCTTTAGAAGCCAAAAGTTACATCCAGAGTTTGTACCAGCAGAGGATTTCAAAAGTGATATTTGAAGTGAGAGAAAAAATGCTGTGATGAATACTGTAAATGTTTGAGGCCAGACACAAACGGCACACCAAAATCTATGACCTTAACTCTTGCTGAGCTCAGTTCACAACTAAAACCTGTCCTGTACAGACCTTCCCTGCCCTACCATATGGTGCCTTCATCGATCTACATGTATCTTTCAAGGTTATTTTGGCAGTATTCCATATAGTACACTATAACCCAGTGTTTCTTAAAGAGCTTCGTTTGGACACAAACTGTGTTCAAAGGACGCCAAAAAGTGCCACTGATGCCAAGAAGCAGCGAGGGGTAATGTTCTGCACATCGGAGAGGAGCTGATGAAAGTGTCCTCATTTGCCTCCAGTAACTCCTTCACCTTTGGGGAGGAGAAGGGGGACCCCTTTCAAAGCTGCAGTCATGCATAATATAACCCACTTTGTTTATTAATGGTGAGCGGTCTCAGCAGAGACTCCAATCCATGGCGCAGGGGCCTGAGTTGCACTGCGTTAATATCTGACAACTGAATAATTAAAGAGGGCTTACATCACGGCGATCTCTGAAGATCTGGTGCTCCCTTGTCTCAGCCCTCTACAAACGCAGGGTGTTAGCGCCGCCATGTCAGCAGTGATGTACACGCAGTGCTTTCATGTGGGCGGAGATGAGGAGGTCCCCGCCACGCATTACTGTGACACCGCGTCGTGGCCCCAGAGCCCCACGGCAGCTGCTGCTGTACAGAATGCCTGGGCATTGTGATAGCCCTATATCCGCACGACCACCTGTAGTATCCGTGCAACAATGGCCGACAATGGCCAACTATTCATTTTACAAGGCCTGGAAATAATGTGGCGAGCCATGACACACATGATATTAGCTGTGCTTGATTATAGTGCTGCATGTTGCTTTTGTTAACTGGTCATTTCCTCACATTTCTGTTTCAGGCTAACGTGAGAAGATATCAACGTATTTATAATAGGATGGCCAACGCAC
Organism: Aphredoderus sayanus; assembly: GCA_027564795.1. Classification (NCBI taxonomy): domain Eukaryota; kingdom Metazoa; phylum Chordata; class Actinopteri; order Percopsiformes; family Aphredoderidae; genus Aphredoderus; species Aphredoderus sayanus. The sequence goes on from JAODUG010024916.1 coordinate 17,786, forward strand.
AATGGTCAGCATGCAGAAACTACCAATCTAGAATCTATTCCATATATAGCGTATGATGTGTGCACGGCTGGGCAAAGTGCTATCTCCCTTGTGCTGTTTAATAGAAAACAAGCTATGAATGGCTGTCTGGGGCAGAATGCGTTCATCTGGTCCCCTTGGTCGTGTATGACACTTTATTCTGTGTCGGGTGGCCAATGCAGACAGGAGGATAGGGGAAATCAATTCTGCTAGCAGGCAGGGGAGATGTGCTCGCTGGCTGCCTGCGAAGGTGATTGGTCTACTGATGTATGTCAAACTATGCTGAGTGTTATTTTGCCAAACAAGGATGAACCACCTAATGATGTGCTTCGTTTAGCACTACGGGAGATCGACAAAATCAAAGCAACTCTCAAGGATGGATGCCGGTTTCTTTTCTCTCAGCTTGAAGCCAAAAATATATAACACCCATTTAAGAGAAAATTAGCTTTTGATGAGATCTACCTTGTGCTGAAAGTACTGATATTATTACTTGCTATTTTCCAAAGCAGATTACAATATGATCTTGTTGTATAAATAATGTTTACCAAAAATAAGATTTCCTCGCATTATTGTTGAGGTAATCATGAGCAAACAATCTCTTTTGAGCAAAATGCCTCCCTCCTACCTGCTTCTTATAGAGTAGTTACACATACTGTATGTGTACTCACTGGTGACTTTGGATAAAATGTTAAATGACCTAACAGTAAATCCTTACTGGCATATGTATAAAGTACATTATGAATGAAGTGGGTACTAACTGCAATTGACTCCGTTGGCTTTAAAAACACACACTGGAGCCATAATAACTGTTCAAATAAAAAAAAAAAAGCTACTATCAACAGACGTGAACAGAGTAACTTTTTGCTCCAATTGTAGTCCAATCTGGTGGCATACTCTATGCAGCCATGATGGAGTGCTCACTCATCACAGTGGGATGGTTTCCTGTTGGCTTCTTGATCTCCCACTCCATTTATAAGCAAAGGCTGCCATTCTGCAGCAGGCAGCTACTGGACAGCCAGAACAATGAAAGGCCCACTGAGTCTACTGCAGCCTTGGGCTGAGAGCTGTCAGTACAATATACACATGCTGTACACATTTGAGGGGGAAACACAAGCATGTGCTTAGATTTGTAGCTCCTAAACATGCATACACACATAAAAAACCATGAAAATCAAAATTCTGAGGGTACGGTTAACAATGCTGAAGTGCATTCGGCTCTCAGACATTGTTGAAAATGAGTGGATTGCTGCTTGAAACACCCACCTTCCAATAACACTTCATAAAAGCTTGACAAAAATAGATGGGCCCACAGCCAAGCATCAAGTGGGAGATCAAGGCCTTACTGGAGATTAAAAAAGTGTTTAAGCCATAATTTACATTCCCCGCACTTCATAACCAACACACACTACACTATGGTTATACAGTATACTCCTGCTGGTGGGTCCCCAGTGTGTGCTGTGCTTGTATTGTACCACCACACAGGCCGGCATGCAGCAACCGTGCAACAACCAATGGGAAGGACAGGCACGTGTGGAACTGACAAGGCTTATCTAGGCTGGCCAGTGTGCCGGAGGCAACACAGTTCACGAGCGTTTGTGAAGGACCATGAATACTAATGGCCGCTTTTTGGAAAAGCATGAGGGGGGCTGCCTCTCAACTCTCAGGAGGTGGTCTTGCTGTGGGGAGGGGTGAAGAGGTTGGCCCATAACACCTGCAATTCCTGCGCACAAATCAGAACACACACAAACATGCCGACCTTTGCTTGGCATTCCCTGAGGCGTCGAAGATGAAATGCCGATAACGGCATGATGCAGGTTTTTCCCCGACATCTTTGATAGAGGCAGTGGTGGAAGTCAGTCTGTGTGTGTGTGTTGGGGGTGGGATTCTCTTTATAAGGTCCAGAGAAGCATGCCCAATGCTGTCCTGGACTGTTGGGGATAGGAGGTTGCAGCTGAGGATGAGATGAAATGGAGGAGATGGAGGAGAGCTTAAATCTCTAAAAAGGAGTTTGCAGAGAGAAAAGAGCAGGGAACACAGCCACTGACATTGAGAAGAACTGTTGAAGAAGGAAACGCAAAACTGGCTCTGCCAGATTCTATCACTGAGATGTGAAGCTTATACAGTATGTGTTGTGTGCATCATTGTGTAGCAAGACAGATTTCTAGGAGACTTGGAGTTTGTGTGTTGCCATGGGAACAAGTCCGCTGGGACATGTATCTGCTGGGACACAATTCTCTGCATCCTCCAGGCATAAAAACGTACAGCACAACAAGACACGGTAGAGAGCAAGTCATGGGAGCATGCTTACAGTACTGGCAGAAACTGGCCAGTTCAACTAAACTTACTTAAATAAACTATCGAATGAATTACAAACAAATCAATGTAACTTGAATGAATTGGGAATACATACAACCTATTGCCTAATACTTTTATCCTAAAGTTGCAGCTGTAAGAGGCTAATTTATAAGTATTTACTTAACCCTCTTAATGTACTCAGAAATCTCGCATTTGGCCACATGGCGGCGCCATCTGATTGTGTATGATTTGTGTGTTTTTCAATTG
>JAODUG010024926.1:0-20365 GCA_027564795.1 Aphredoderus sayanus
GTGTACAGTGATGATTTCTGTCCACAACCACAATTCTGCACAACCCGGTTCTGCACTGAGTCCCAGTGTTGGCCTACCTGTAAGCATCCTTGAGTAAGATGCCTAACCCTCTCACCTGCTCTGTGTAATGCATGCAAGTGTACTCGTAAGTCCCTTTGGATAAAAGTGCCTGCTAAATGACCTAATTGTAAATTGTACCATCAATGTCTAGAAAGGGTCCCCTACCCTCAGACTGAGCACAGTGTGTAGTAGAATCAGCACCAGCATCCATGTCTTCTGATGGACACCTGAAATATGAACAGCCAGAATGAGACCACTTTGGAGTGTCTGGCCTAATTCATTATCATCTGAGAAATGCCGGTAAACAACATACTTTTTCTTATTCGGAAGAGGGCAGATGTTTTGGACTTGACTCTCCTCCAACGCAGCACCGGGATCGGTGGTCCCTGCAATGGCTAAGAATGGATAATAACATACCATTTTTTAATGCATGTGTTCATGTTTGAGTGACGCATACTAGACACATCTGGCCTATATTCAGTGCAATGGACACACCTGATCCAGACACACTGTTGGTCTGGGACATCTCTGACTGGCTGTTAGTCTGAGAGCATCTGCTTCTTGCCGGTGAAGAAATTAGTTCCTAGTAAAAATTGTCATCATCATCATCATCATCATCATGACAACAACTCGATGTTCTAATAAAGTTGTTAAAATTATATTAAAACGTTGGTAGTGTAGATCCTAATGTGCAATGCAAAACCACATTGAAAAACTCTCAAATCTACACACTTCCATTCCTGAAGGATAACAAAGACAAGTAAACACTTGATTCTCAGAAGGAGGCACACAATGGAGTCACAACCATGTGCTATTCCTGGAGAAAGGATGCAACTCATCTACTTTTTGTAGACCATAATGGACTGATAACAATGCAACACACGCTGCAGCTGTCCACACGCTCTGAATAACCACGGCTCAAGATGTGGTGCGGCTTACCAGAACTGGACTATGGGGACCGGGTTGGAGGTTGGAGAGGCGACGGGATAGTAAAGCACGGTAGCTACTCTCTGGGTCGTCCTCCAGAGCAACGCTATCCGGCTGCGAGTCCTCTACGATCAGGCACGGGTTCTCTGGCTGAGGCAGGCTAAATTCCGACTCGCTTCCGCCAGGATCCATGAGATCTGGACAGGCAGTAGGGTCAGTCTAATGGCACGAGTCGGCTATTCAGGAAGCAGCTCAACAAAACGGAAACCCTGTAAATAAAAGTCAACATTCAACGTGCAATCGCCAACCATGACCTGCCCCATTCACCCGGCCTGCGCTAGCATAGAGCTAGCTACTTCCAGGATGCCTCAACACAATGCATGCTCCGCCCAAGAGAGAAATGCGTGCATTGTCTACCCCACCAGTACATCAGCTTTAGGTTAACAGCATTTAGACGAACGAACATGATCACGTATAGTGTGTTTTAAATAACGACATTACTGCATTATCAAATATATGGATTTGCAAGAAAGCATCTTACTATGCCGTTGTCCTCCTGCCCCGTGCCCAGACACAAACACGCCCACTCCAGCTGGTCGCGCGGCAAACCTTCCCAAATTTGATATTATTGGCCAGCAGACCAAGTGACGTCACGTCAAAATAATGATGATAAAGATTTTTTTTTTAATATAGTTTTTTATTAGTATTAGGCTACACTATCTTAAGATAAAGCTGATAGGCAGTAGGTCTATTGTGTCTATACTTTACTTCAAATTAATAATAGCGTTAGGTCCAAATTAGGAACCTTTGGACCTAATTCAGAAGCTTTGAAGCCAAATATAGCAGCACTATGTTCTTTGTAAAGATTTAGTGGGTTTCTCTGCATGTTAGTGCGTGTGTGTGGAACATTAAGCATTTTGTTTTGTAGATGTTGGGTGCTTAGTGCTACAACTTGGAGCAGACAATAGATTAATCATTACAGCCATGAGAGGACACAAGACCTGAGCAGAAACAACATTGAATAACGACTGCTCAATTATTGTCAAAGAAAACACGGTTTAGAGTCTAATATTAATTTGCAAATATAGCCAATATAGGAATACCTGCAAATGTTCATTCAATAATTGAAAAAAAAAACGTTGATGCTTTCTAATATTACACATATTAGTATTCCCTTTGTAGTGCACAATTATAACATCAAAACTCCATCCAAATAATTACAGGTTGATGTGATATGGCTGAAACCAAATGTTGGTCCCACTGTCACATGATGGGCCATCGTTGATAGCATAACAGGCTCTATCTAAGGCTGTGCACGCACATCAGTCCTACTTTTAAATGACGTGCTACAGTCAGAGAATAGCCTACCCTACTCGATTCACCAAATAGATGGATCCTATTGGTCCATGTCCAACCTTGGCTCATTACTTAACCGGGGACTAAAACCACTGCAGGTTAGCCACTGTAGGCTGCATGTAGCTTAGCCTACTCATGTGCAGCAACCAGGCATCGTAGCTAAGTAAAGCGATGTCTAGAGGCACAGAGCACAAGTACTTCCACGCGTAGGCTATCGTCGTCATATCTGTGCAACTCTGGTAGACGCCCAGATTCAGAAATGCGCAGCTATGGCCCACCTACCCAAAATGTCTATCCTGCCACATCTGCTAAACCATCAGTGACACCTGCGTAGACATTAGCAGAACATGGCGCAACGTTTCGCATTTCTATATTGATCATGCAATACACAATTTGAAACGTTTGTTTACCTTTTGAAAAAAGCGTTATTGCGCCTGAATTTCGAATTTTTTTCACCATTCCCGTGGTTTCAATAATGATGCGTGCTACATCGCTCACTCCATCCTTGCCTCTGTTTTTTTCTGAGTCAGGGTGTAGGGTAGAATAGGCTACACGCATACCGCGCAAAGATGCAAGGGCTTTTTTGTAACCGATCAAACGTTATTTGTTTTCATCTTTAGGCCTGACATTTTCTTATTTGTTATTTTTTATTATGTTCTTTTGAGATATGGATAACGCATTTTTTTTTGTTGATATGTTGTTACTAAATAAGCAATTGCATGTTTAATACATTATCGTTTTATTATAATCTAATAGTTAAACTGTTGTTTGTAGTCTATAGGCCAGTAGGACTACTTACTATAAACAGAAAATGATGCCAAATCTAAATGATACATTACCGTAAAAAAAGGAAAAAATAAAAGACCAGTCAGTCATCGTAGCAGGATGTTACGTTATAAGACACAGAGCCATGCATGTGTGAATAGTATTTCGAATTCACCGATGACAAACAACATAACAAACAAGTGAACAACAAGTGAATGAAAGGCATTTCTGAATTTCAGTCATTTATACCTTTTTGCTGCATCTACCATTCTACCCAGCAGAGGTCAGTAGAATCTATGGTTGATCTTCGGCTCAGTGACTGATAATGGAAGTATATGATGCTGATTCACTCAGCGTGCACAGCAAATATTTCTGCTGAATGCAAATTATTATATACATAATGGAGGAATTTACCTGATTATGATTTATCACTGGCAACATCATTCTTCACACTAGGGGGTTTCACTATAACCTCTCAGTGAGACCATGTCTCTGACTAATATAACCTACCACAACAACAACAAAAGTTGTACAGGAGAGAGGGTATTCCTTTATTAGGCTGCTTTTAACCCTTATGATGTCCTCCGGGTCAAACTGACCCAAGGCCTTAGCTCTTTGTGACAGATAGAAGGCGCTTAACCTAATTCTACAGTTTCACATATGATTTGCACTGCTGGCACAGCAAGGTGTAAGTTTGAAACCCAAGGACAACAGGAGGGTAAAAAGGCACATGGGAAAACATAACGAAATAATTAATTAATAAATAAATACACACCACTGACAAACCAGTCTCTTAAAACATTTGTTTTTGAAGCCCCTGTAAACCCAAACTTCTGTTTGGAGATAATTTGGCTAATGACCACTTTTCATTTTCCTATTTTCCTATTTTTTGTAAGTATATTGTATATTTCTTTATTGATTAATTTAATTAATTAAAACTGTAATTATGGAAAGACATTATTTTTTAAATGTAGTTTAAAAGAGATTAGATTAACAGTAGAATAACAGAAGGGGGGGGGGGGGTTCACATCAAAATATAAGAAATGGCTGAAGAATTGTTTTTGCTGAAACAAATGTATTATATTAGCATGTTTAGGGTTGTGTATTCACAGTACAAATACATATAGTGCTAATTATCAGATCAGATTTAGAGTAAAAATATGTGTAAAAAATATGTTTATATGATGATATTGATGATTTTAAAAGGTTCATACCAGAATCACAAATAACAACTTGAAAGTATCTTCTCTGTTTTGTTCCCCACATACAAATGTCAGATATGCAATGATGTTTTCACTGGCAAGAACCGGTATTTAACCTTTGACATGTTAACTTTGTAGGTAATCACGCAACAGATCATGACTGTCAACAAAGTGGCAGTGAATACTGTACACATTGTTACAGATGTGGAAGTGATGATCTATCTCTGCACCCATGCTGGCCTGGGTGACATATGCTTTCAATTCGTATCACAGTGTGTGTGTGTGTAAGATATTAGAGAGATAGAGTGACACTATACTATTTATTACAAGATATCACATGCAAGGTAAAAATGGAACTCGGGCAAGGTGGAAAAACATTTTGACCCCAATGTGTATCATCAGCCTTCCAGACTTTTATAGCATGTGTGTGTGTGTGTGTGCGTGTGTGTGCATGCGTGTGTGCATGCGTGTGTGCCAACCAGAAGCAAGCCACTAAAAAGATATGGGAGCTGACCTAGTTAATGGAGACGCACAGCCTCTGTGTGTGAAGGGTCATGGAGGGAAAGTTCAACCACGTGCGGTACAGTATGTCACTGGCATACAGATGTTTAAGGCATGGAACAGTATGAGTAGCATGGCATAGCAAACCAGACCCTTTTAGCTTTTCTGTAGCTAGTTTAAAGCTATACTATCTAAATTAAGAAATAGATTACTAGACCGATACTACAGTTTGTCAGTAACTGCATCATACTGCAGCGGGATCTCAGGCTGGGGATCCCTTGGTTGATGAAAACACGGCAGAGGGACCCCCTATCACATATCATATAAAACTGTTGTTTATTAAACTGGGCCAACAATAATTTGTAGGCCGACCAATATAAAAGTAGGCCACTTTGTAATGGTGTACTGTAGTGTATACAATATTTTTAGACATAGATTATTTTGTAGAATTTAAAAAACATTATTTCCAATTACTTGATGGACTTCCTGCAGTAACTCTAAGGCCCCCCTAGGGGTCACGGACCCCCTGTTGAAAACCTCTGCCATACTGCACTGTATGTGGCCATATCTTTGCAAATGTATTTGTAGTTTCCAAATTGTGAAGGAATTTTTCAAATCACCTTATCTCATATATTTTTTCACACATTCTGAAAAAAAATCAATTAATAGTGTAAACCCTGTGCTCTCTGAAGGCAGCAAGTGTTTTTGCTTGCTACAGCACCGATCCACAAATTACTGATGGAGCCAGCGAGTGTAAGCTAATACAATAATTTAGTCAAATTCAGAGAATATCTCCTCATGGTACGCTTGCTGCCTATTCTGTGTGTGTGCTGACAGAATTATCTGGTGTTTCTACACATGCACGGCTCTGTACATTGGAGCAGAATCAAAGTGGTGCAGATCACACGACACCATGCGTTTTCAATGTGTCCGGGCTTCAGAAGGACCACCCTATGGCATTGAAGCAGGAGGTGTATTTGTTTTGATCGAGTTCAATTAGCAACAGTCTATCCTGCCTGACTTCAGCTTTAAATGAAACAATTAGGCAATTTAGTACAATTGCAAGTGTCAAGGAGCAGTAAGGAGTTTTAATGTCCTCCCCTAGGTTGCTCATAAGTTGGCCTGGCATGTCGGCAATCAAACTCACAACCTTTGGGCTCCGGTGACACTGTGCACTAACCTATCCTGGCCCTTAGGTGAAAGACACATTACGTGTCCCCACTGATTCAACATGAGCACGTGCCTGCTGTCACATATGCACTCCTCTGCCTGCCTAGCGCCATGTCACGCTGGTATAGTTAGGCCAGTGAAACTATGGCATGTGTGCATGATTAAAATAGTTACCATGGTAAGGAATGCGAAGCATGTATGCTTGGGCCAGGGATCGACTTTATAATATATTATATTATATTATAATGTCGATGTCCTGATATTTTCATATTTTGTCATTTATATCAGGAAATACACATTATTGTGTTGTATTAAAATGCAATGTAAGGCTTTATTTTTCATATAGCATGTATTTCTTGTGTTTTAATTCAGTAATTCATTCATATGTAAAATAATGTATGTAATGCAAGGTATATTTTTTATTTTGTATCCTCAGGATAAATAACAGGAGGTGTACAAGACATACTTGGTCATGCTCACGGCTCATTGGAAGTATATCTGTTGCCTTGTTACACAATGTTCAGTCCCTCCCAATCCTCCGTCCACACCGTTTGTTTTCCAAGTGGATCTCTGAGGGTCGGTATGTGCGACCGCGATATTTCCATTGCGCAGTGGCCAGAGAGAGTAGTGGCTCATAGTACCCCGTGCCCTGAGAGGGGCGCGGCCGTAACTTTATAGCGCTGCATACAGCACAGCACAGAAGACGTGACCAACATGTGGCGGGGGAGAGGGAGGAGAAGAGACTTTAAAAGGAAACAGACAACAAAGCGTCAGATGGGGAGAAGAGGTTGGGCGGGGGGGGGTGCCAGACTGGCAGCAGTATGGCACCCCTACCAGTACAGGTTGAGTTGGTTATGTTATGTTATGTACTGTAAGACAAGTAATATATAATAGAATAGAACTCAGTATTATTTCATACAGTATGTCTGCATCTATATGTGTTAATTATTGATAAAAAGTATCACTATTTCTCAGTTACTGTACAGTATGTCTGTTTTCAGTCTAACACAAATAAAACATTATCCTACTCAGTGTTATTCACTGATTGCACTGACTTTCCTCTAAACATTGGTGTGAATGGGAGGTTATGTTCTATTCATTCTAACTCTGGGGTTCCCGGTTGGAAAGCTGGGGGCTGGGCTCACCGTCCAACCATACGGGGGCACTCTGACGTTTGCCACCGGTACTCCGTATAAGCACCTGTCACACCACGTCATGCCGTGTTCTCGATATGAAAAGCGTGTGATTGTTTTCCAAATTAAACAGCATGCGTAGACACCCACCCAGGGCTATATAGCCTTCATGGAGGTTCCTTTAGCAGTTAAACTCCCCACACGTGTTCTGATATACAATGGAGGTAAGAGAACTATTATACTTTCCATAGGCTGGTAAATGTCTAGAAACAATCTTTTCATTTACCACATGTATGTAAAATCTCTGCTGTAAATTAAGTGTTTTTAATTGTACCCAACTGTGCATGTCAAAGCAATTTAACATGACATACACCCAATGGAGGTACATAGTAGTCATGTGTGATTTATATATATTATACTTTTTTGACAATAACGGTATAGTCGGTATAGCTGAAAATGAATGTGAGATTATGGTTAGAAGATTGAATGCCTTTACTTAGCCTTCCATAAAGAAGGGTTTTGAGAAAGTCACTTAGCTGGTGTAGGCTGGTCTAGTGGTCTGAGTGTTTGTCTAACCACAATTGCTCCCAGTGGTCAGGTTTTCCTTGCATGGTTTGTGAATGTCCAACTATATGACAAATGTACTACATGTAAGTCGCTTTGGATAAAAGCGTCTGCCAAATGCCGTAAATCTAAATGTAGCTGCTTCATATTAGGAAGACATTCTACAACTTGTAGTACTTGTTCTGAATTCTCCAGGCAGTGGCACCCTCCTCCAAGAAAGTGAGAGGTCACGCAGCTCTGTTATTGGCCGGTGTGAACCTCCAGAGACGGCGTGCTGAGTTCTGTGACTGCGTGGTTACACAGAAACACAGCCCAGCCCACCTCTACCCTGCACACAGGTGAGACTTCCAGGAAATCAGGTAGTCGACAGACTAACAGCATGCACAGAATGGCATTGCGCAGTATACATATAATAGTAGGATAATAATAATAATAATAATAATAAACAATTTCATGAACAATGTGCAACTCAACGTGCTTTACAGTTAAAAACATTTGAAAAACAGGATGAAGGGAACAAATGGAATAAAACAAAAATAAATACGAAACAACAGAATACAATGTAAAAGCCATGAAAATAATTTAAACTATTCCCTAGAAGCAGTCCATATGAGCAAATAATGTATAGGGGAGATGTAGACAACTTTGTGAGCCTATATGACTATGGGGGGGGGGGGGGGTAGAGGGGAGTGTGAGCCACACAGCACTCAGAGGGGCAACCAAAACAAAAATGTGGTTTCTGCACACACGTGAACCTTTAAAGGTGGAGTCAGCAATTGTAAGATAATACACTTTTTGTCCAATTCTGCAGTTATCTCCTTACAGTCCACTTGCTGCTCTGTGTGAGCTGAAAATCATATCAGGTGTTTCTACACAGCCCAGGCTCTGTAAATGGGAACACAAGCAAAGTGGAGCAGACCGCACCACACAACACTGTCCCAGCCTTGGCAATACATGTCCAATGTGGGGGTGGTGGGGGGAAGGGGGCTTCTGAGGGAGCACCCTATGGCATTGAATGGAGATTTTGTTGTTGTTGATCTAGTTCAAATATCAGCAGTATTTCTCCATTATCCCTGACTCCACCTTTAACACAGACAGGCCTTGGCCCTCTTTTTGCTTTTGCTTTCTCTCACATACACCTACGATTAATTTATGGAAACTATGATATTGGTAATTATTTTTTCACTGCCCCAGGTGTGTCCTTGCAGCATCCAGTCCAGTTTTGGCTTCTCTCCTGTCTTCTACTGGGGCTCTATTGGAGCTACAGGCTCCTTGTTTGTCAGACACTGTACTGCCGTTGGTCCTGGACTACATCTACACCGGGACTCTGCCTTCCCCTACAGGCCAACAGCAGTATTGCAGCCTGCTCACTGCTGCCACCTATTTGCAGATGGCGGGTTTACAGGAGGCTCTGAGGGCAGGCCTATGGACTAAAGGGGATTCAGATGATACGAATGCCTGTACACAGGTTCAAGTATTACACAGTCCTGTGTCAGAGGCTTGTAGGGAGAAGATAAAGGTAGAAAGGGAGCAGCCATGTTTCTCTAGTAGTGTAGGGCTAAAGGAGGCACAGGGGATCACTGCAGCAAAGGGCGGTGGACCACAGGACAGAGTGGAAGAGAGCGATGAACCAAAGGAGGCGCCATGGAGCGGACGGCGGGACGACCAGATAGAGGGTCCGTCCAGGGGGCCTTGGGGCGAACACTCCCGCTTCGATGCCTTCCCTGCCTCCCGGCCCCCTGCGCTCGCCCCCCGGGACAGGGATGCCGGTGCCCCCAACCACGCCACGTCCCCCTCGCCGATCTGCTGCGGGGTGGTGCCCGTCATCTGCCACAGCAGCAGGCCGGCCGCGCTACAGGCCTCCCTTCAGGCCTCCGTGCAGACCTCCCCACAGGCCTCCCTTCAGGCCTCCGTGCAGACCTCCCCACAGGCCTCCCTTCAGGCCTCCGTGCAGACCTCCGTGCAGACCTCCCCACAGGCCTCCCCACAGGCCTCCCTTCAGGCCTCCCTTCAGGCCTCCCCACAGGCCTCCCCACAGGCCTCCCCACAGGCCTCCCCTCAGGCCTCCCTTCAGGCCTCCCCTCAGGCCTCCCCTCAGGCCTCCCCTCAGGCCTCCCCTCAGGCCATCTCAGCCTGCAATGCCTCCGTCAGACACCCACCAGGGTTGGACGAGGCAACATCCAGTAAGACCTGCAAAGAAATCACCAGCAGTGGGAATGACAGCGATGACAAGTCAAACGGCACCAAAACGCGCGGATTATGGAATAGCAATGGCGATTACGATTATTGTGCGCTACCGAGTTTGTGTATCAATCCAGATCGTTATGAAACTCTAAAGAGGGATTACACAGGGAGGAGCTGTAACATGGACCATTACGGAAAACAGAATGAAGGAAATTCTATTAAGAACTATGAACTACCCCAAATGCCAAAGAGCAATGGTCATCTTGTACATTATGGCTACTGTGGCAGTGACAGCACACATTATTGTCATGATGGAAAACCACAGCGCAAGGAATACAAGGTCTTCTCCAATGGGAACTCCAGAGATTACGAGGCTAAAAGAGAAGCTTTTTTTAATGAGTTGCTCTCGCAAGAGGTGTGTTCTGATATCAAGGATGTTTCCATGGCAACTGCAGAGACGAAGATGGAATCCAGCGATTGCCTTGATCAGAGTTCATTTATTTGTGCACACCCAGACATAAAGAGTGAGCATAATTGTGATGATCAGTGTCCCCGGGAAAATGACAAGGAAGAGGGGGATGAAGATTATTACTCTAACCAGAGGGGTGGAAAGGAGGATTGTTTCTCCAGGTGCCGTGGTGTCCAGTCAGATGAAATGGACCCAGGCCTGGCTAGATCTGAGACAACTGGAACACAGGGGAAAGCTAGTTTGCACATAACTGAGAGGCGTTCTAGCCCGACAACGGGGACAAGTGAAATTGCCTCTTGTCCAGCATATAGACGTGGCAGTACTGGGGTTTGCCCGCCTGCCTGTACCATACTCAGGTTCAGTGATGTCAGGGGTACATTCTTTGCCTGTAACCAGTCTAGAAATGAAGAAGGGGGCACTAATCCAAGCCACTCTCTTGAGGTTCTCTCCAACATCTCCAACAATGAAAACAAGGTGACAGCTGCTGATAGTATCCTCCTCAACTCTGCATCCAGCGCTACAGATCAGTCTTACCATGGGCATTTACGCTACCACCGCAAATCACCTGATATCACGGATATTAAACACATTGTCCCTTATGCCCCCTACGAACACAAACAGTACCCACTCCACCTCTCATCTGACCACGAAGATGTGGCTGGTGGTCAGGAGGAGATTGAATCCTGTAGCAATCTGGGTCATGAACCGTTAGGACAGTTGCATTGCAGTAGGTCTGGGACACAGCTTCTACTGCTGGACATTAGTACCAAGCCTGCTCAGTTGCTAATGTCCCACAGCACTAAGGGTGAAGGGAGAATTGTTACCGTTGAACATGGAGAAGGAGCTGGGCTTGGGAACAATTATGAAAAGCAGTCACCTGAAGCTCCATTTGGAGCTGTACATGATGAGCTTTCACCTGGGACTGTGAATACATCAGGGACTGCGGATGAGAGCAGTTCTGGGACCGGGGAGGAACATGCTGAGGTAAAGAGGTCCAAGGAGCAAGCATTTGATGCAGGGAAGGAAGCTACAGGTGATTCTAGGGCTGTATCTGGCGATTTAGGCAGGGAAATGGGTTTCAGCTATGAAGCCGTTGTCATTGTTGAGGGGACAGGCCCGACATCCAGTTTGCTATCACACGAGCACACCTCTGCTTCATCCACTGTGTCAGTTTCCACACCCAGTGCACCTGCAGTGTGTTCACCGCCTAGCTTGGCCACAATATGCCCACAGTCCCCGGCCCACCAGCTTTACCAGTGCTCTCTGTGTGAGCGTTCCTTCAGCCAACGAGGATCGCTGAACCGACACATGCGTAGCCACCTGGGCGTGAGGCCCTACCCCTGTCCTCGCTGCCCTATGACCTTCTCCAGACAGTATCGCGTCACAGAGCACATGCGTGTTCACCTGCGCTGTTCTGTTGGGGGTGGGTCACCAGAAGCCCGCAGCTCCTCCTACATCAGATAAAGATAAGAGAATGCAGGAAAGACATGTTGGAAAGACATGTTGCCTTATGACATATCACTGTCACTGCGACACGGGACATACTGCAATTGTTTTTATTCACCTTTTATTAAATGGCAACCTGTAAAACCAAGCTGTGGTTAGTTGAGGAGGCTCCTCAACTGTGGTTAGTTGACGACTTCCTCTGTATTGTTGTCAATGAAAGGATTGCTTGATGGCCAATATAAAACATACACATATAGGGAGTTAACACTGACAAAGGTTAAGAAATAGGGTGATGCATAGCCATGTATAACTTTTTTGAAAATATTTATTGTACAGTTGAATGTTGACTGAGTTGATTGCGTAACACACTGAGTTGAAATATGTTAATTAGCTGACATTACACACTACGTTTGAGACTACAGCTAGACTACAGCAATACTATATGCTCCCCATACTATTCACACACTGTATCGCTGTGTGGTTTGGGAGCTGCAGGGCATCAGAACTGAAGACCCTGCAGTGTACAGTATGCAGTTGATGAAGAAAGGAGAATGTACAGTCATTCTCCTTTCTTCATAAACTGTCTTTTTGTTTTGTTCTTTGATTTAATCTTACTCTTAAAGCACTTTTTAATTGATTATGAACTATTCTATGTAAATAAAGATGCCTTGCCTTAGTTTGCTTAATTTTTAGATGGTGAGACACAAATATACAGTAAACTATTTCAAACATGCATTTAATTGCATGCATTTAAAGATATAGTGGAGTAGTTGTATCCGATACAGAGAATGAACTCGCACCCCCTTTATGTGTGTGTTGTAATCCAAGCTCCTCTGTTCTTTGGTTCCATATCTGGGCTGGCCACTCGTGCATGCTAGTGTGGTATGCATGTGACCCAAGAAGCATTTGTTTTGGTTTGAGATGCTGGTGTGCCTACTAGTGTGACATCTTGTGGCCTAGAGCCACTTTAAGGAAGGGTGATGGAGTAGTAGCAGATTAGCACTATATAGTAACAGTATAGAGAATTAGAGATATATATGCACACACAGGAACCCCAGATCTGGTTTCTCAGGCGATATGACACATACTGGCAATCAGTTTAAGCTTGGAGAGTGTTCCTGTTCTACAGGTGAGAATATGAACTTGATAGGGAACACAGCATGCCAGATACTGTAGCAGTCTCCCGAGTGACTCCTAGAGAGCATAAGCCACTACCACATGCAGTGTGCCATTGTGAGAGCTAATAAAAGGTCGAAACCTCAGGTGTTAGGGGAGCTTATGCTTTTTTGTAAGCGTGACATACAATGTTTCACCCAACTTAGGCTCTGCCAGAGGCTATAGAAATGGAATATGCATCAGCCGTGAAAGTAAGGTAAGTTAAGATATTCCCTCATTGTCACCATTTGGAAATGTGTCCTGTGCATTAGAGCCATCCTAACTACTTGGGAGCAGTGGGAACTAGGCAGCCGCTCCAATTCTAAAGGCAGTTGTATTAATCTGACATATATTTTTGTGTATATATTTTCAAAGGATGTCAATGCAATATCTTACATTTACATTGCTGATGTTTGTGTGGGGGAAACATATTATGGAGATACCTTTAATGGGTTATTTGTGATTCAACTGTTTGTAAATAATGTTTATAGTATATATCTAGCTAAACATATTGTATATAGATACAGATACAGCTTGCCACACGATTGGACCCTTAATGAATAACGGCAATGCATAGTCCCACAAGGACCTGATATGCAGTCTTATTCAAAGTGACCACACGGTGGCACTATGGTAGCTGCAGGGGTTCAATAATTTTGTGTCTAGTCTTGTGATTTGACATTTCATGTTTCACCTGTTATGAAACCTGACACAATCTTCAAACTGTGTGAAGGCTGCATAACTTTATGTTTTATGGTTTATGCTATTTATTCATTGTTACTCAGTTTTCTTGAGAATTTACTGTGCAGATACATTAATAAACGATGAAACAATTGTCAACAAAAATAGTATTTTGTCCTGCCACAATTAAACATTAATATCCACTAGATTAACAATTACATAATAAGAAATGACAGGACAATGTGCAGTCTCACTGACTGAAGACATTTCCAATCCCAACAAGACAAGACAAGCGCAATGGACAGGGTGACATTTTGAATTGGTCTTTTCTGCATTATTGATGATTGTCAACAGAGAGGGTAATAGGACCAAACAGAGACTGAAGACGTTGATAGATAGATAGGAATGCCTGAGCTAGAGAATAAAGTAACATTTTATTTGGGGGTGTCATTTGATGATTCACTCAAAATAAGCCATTGTAAACAAGAGGGAAAACCTCATGTGGTAAAAATACAGAGGGATATCTTCACAAAAAGGAGCACATGTTGGTTTAATAGTGTAATGTATTTTATTTTGAAAAATTTAAACAGCATGTTAATCTGAAATAGTGAATTTGTTACAACACAGCCTTTTTTGGGAAACAGAGGTTGGGCCTTTAGCAACATTATTAATAAACCTTCTTCAAGCTCTGTTTTAATTTGTGATTAGCCTGCTTACTCTATAGCAGCCTTGTTATTGTACAGTGGCAGTGTACTGTATCTATAGCAGCCATGTTATTGTACAGTGTTGCAGATTCACTGAACTAAGCCAAATGTCCAGCATAAAGGTTAACTTTCTCATATTCCATCTGCAAAATCAATAAAGATGCTTAAATGCTATTTAACCTTGATTGTACTGCATATTGGCTTAATAAGTGAGACCAATTCTAACAACTGGATTGCATAAATGATTAACTATTATAAACTATGAACTATCTACAAGTGACATAAATATTAGGCCTAGGATACTGTATGTCAAGTATGTGTAGATTTGTCTTTGAAACGTTTTTGGCCTACTTGCATCTCCCACATACATAGACTAGGAAAATAAATACATTTCTAAAATATCTTTTAAAAAGGTTTTCCTGTACATGCATGTTAGTAACAAAAACATTCAGTTGGAACACTAAGATGTATATTAAAATGTAAAGCATATTTTGGACAATTCTCCTAATGGCCTGGGGGTGTCTGAAATATTTATATTATGGTTGACCTCAAAATATAATTTTCATGTGTCTCTAGACAGCATATTCATTGAACTGTCTGAGCTCATGGCATTATCATATGAGTATCAAAACAATGCTGATAAAAAACAATGTAATTTACAATAACAGATTCACTGGCTTTTTTAAGAATGCATCCACTACTGCTTTACAAAAACAACATGTGACAGAGTTTATTATGAGTCATATACACAAACATTCAGTTGAAAACAAAATATTTCAAGTTCGAGGAACATTTTTCAGGTGGGGATTGGACATTTGGCTTAATCAATATAGACCCTGCGATTGTGTCATAAAAAATATCTACTGTATAATAAATGCTATATTGGAATCGTGTAAGAGTATGCTATTTATCACATCTCTTGTCGCAAGCCACAGGAGGCTACATCCAAATCGGGCAAAGCCTTATAAGCATTTCAGCAGGAAAAAGTTGCAGAATGCTCCCCGAGGACAGTCGCACATCTTCCCAATCCTCGACCCTTTCCTTATTGCGCACTGCTCTCCCACGTCACACTGAGGAAGATAACACGTCCAAATATATACATATAATTTGCAGTTATCAACACATCAATTACAGCATTTTAGTTACGTTACAATAACAATAACAATCATTTTGTTAGCATTATCATCTGTGTTGTTGTTGTTTTGTTTTACCGTGGGGACCAGACCGAATTTCTTTTCCCATATTGGCAGTCGTTTTGCCTGGAGTTTTTCAAGAACTTCATGCAGTGCCCCGAGCTGAAATATAAAAAATGCATTCAAACAGCCTCGTAATTAGGCCTAATACTCGAAGTATACTTTATATATAACCCGTGAGTTAAATATGATTATTTGATATTTATATAATAGGCTATAACCCGAATAAAACATTGTCAACCAATATCAAAACGAATTAATCTATGATCAGGAATTTCACCTTACTTTTAGCCTACAGTATATTCAATTGTTATTGTTGTAAACTATTTAAAATGCTTGCGCTTACCAGCTGTTTCTCATTGGTCAAGTTTGGACCTTTAGGGTAGAAGTCCCGCAAAGCTCTGGGACTGAGCTCCTCTTCTGACTCGGCGTCGTAGACCTCTGTCCCCACAGCGATGGATAACAGCACCGCGCAGACTATCGCTCTTGTCAACAACGTGGAGCTCTCCATGGTTCCAACGGTGGATGGTGCACTAGAGAACCTCAACCCTCCCCAGAGCCCAGTGGATCTATTCGGTTCCCACACTCCAAACACCTTTTATCTGGTCTTGCCCGCTGCTTGCTCCACCTCATGCGTAAGAGATGCCGAGGGTGAGTCATTGCTTAAAGTTGCTGGGCAAATCTGCCTGAAGTTGCAAGCGTCGAAAAAGTCAACAGGACATGATTTCTCCTGAGACTTCCACATTTGTTCACTCTCCTGCGTATTAATTTAAATATTGTTAACGCGAGTATAGCCACGTCGCCATTATTTACATAATTCACTGAGATGCCTTGTTTAAAATGGAAGATGGGTCAATTACTGTACAATGCATTGGTTCAAAGCACTTGGTTTTGTTGGTTTCATTCATTTTATAGTGCTTGTATAACACAGGATTCCTGAATACTTGCATATTTCACTATTCTACAAAACCGATCTGGTTTATAAAATAGTACCATTGTCTCAATCTATTATATGCCTTTTTATTAATAGGAAATACTATGACGTTTTTTCCTCTTAAATATATTTCCTGTTACTCAAATAAACAGAGAGATTTGCAATACTGCACCATTATCAAAAATGTATGTTGTTCATTAAAATATTTTAGAGCAGCAGAATATAGTTGGAAGCCTTCAACATACAGTGAATATTTACACCCACTACAATACAACAGTGATTCTTTATCTGCTAACAACCATTATGTCCAGTTTTACCATATCTGTGCAGATAAATCACGACAAGCAAATGTTCCTGTATAAACTTTGTATTCCTAATCATGTGCTTTAGAGGCCAGCAGATATTTACCATACCTGTTAACTATCATGCAGTTGCTTTGAACCATTATTTTGGGCTTTTTTTCTGTGCCCATTTCCAACCTATCTGCACACATAGAGATGGAGGTCCCAAATGCTTTGATTGTTCGGGTACTGCATGACTCACTTCTCTTCATCCCTACTTTTAATGAGTTAGATGGCAATTTAATATTTCATCCTCAACCAACTTTTCTTCCCAACTACCAGTTCATTAGCTCCGCAGGCATATTCCCTCAGTCATTTCTCATTTGCAGCCAATATTGCAGAAATCACCATACTGTTCTAAATATAGGTAGGTGTACTTCAGTACTGAACACAAGCCTGCCCTTCCTTGTTGAATTGATGATGTAAACAGACATACTGTTAACACTATGACTCAATTTTCATTAACAAAACACCATACAATGGAAATGATAAGGTACTGTAACTTAAAGCATGATTTGCTTGCTCACCTAATCATTACAAAATATTTTATATGTGGGAACCCGTTATGTATAACATAACATGTGAATATACAGTATAGTATACAGTATTGTATGTCTATGCAGTTGTTCATGGAAAATGATAGGAGTTAATACTTTAAAACTAAGATGTATCATACAATGTAATTCATAAATATCTTGGACATTTAAAAATGTGTTTCATAAAGAAATTGCCAGACAAAAAGCCACAAATGAAAAATCTTTAAGCTTTGTGAATTGAATTATGAATGGTAGAACTTTGGATAACCCATTTGTAGCAACATTTTTGGATTTGTCAATTTGCTTTATCAACTTGATGAAAACATTATAAATATAGAAAATACCCTAAGGTCCCTGTCACTGTCAATAAGGATAAGAATGACCTTTAAGACATTTAACCAGAGGAGGCAGTACATTTTATTCTTGTCTCAAGGCAATATTATGTCTGTCGCCACTGAGATCATTTAGTGTACTTACCATAACAGCTCAGTTAGGTGAGATTTACATAGTCACAGTAGGCTCCCATAACTGTAAAGTCTTTGCATAATTTAGGTTTGATAAAAATATATTATACAACTAATCAGACTTGACATATAGATTGCTATTATATGCACATACACAATGTGAGGACGGGTACAGCGTTTTGAAATGCAATGTAGTGTTATTAGTTATTGATTACTGAATAACGTTTATATTTATACACATACTGTACTGTATAGTAGTAATTGTATCAGCACTGTATCTTTAAAGGAGACAGGATATACAATCTTTTTTGTCATAATTTCTTTCATTCATTCATTTATTAAAAGGTAGATTTTATATTCTTAAAGCTTTCTCTGATCCAATTATGTTCATAATTCATTTTGTTTACAGCCTGTAACATATTGCAGGTTCCTCCTTTTCCAAGGACAAACTCCGGTGTTGTTTGCACTGCTGAGCAGGTGATTGGCTGTCAGATCCAATCCAAGAGGAGCTACATACACACACACACACACACACACACACACACACACACACACACACACGCCCAGGTGAATCACAAAGGCAGAAAGCTTTGGCCCCCACCCTCCATACCTGAATGAACAGCTGTTCGAAACCAGTTCATTAAGACCACGGCCAGAAATCACCTCGACAACTCCTCAATCGTCTCAAGAGCTGTCCGTCCTCAACTATAGCGCACATTAAGCTATCGAACTTCTATCCTCCCACGCAATCCATATGGACTCATCCTCCGCACCACCCACAGAATGAATGTGTTCCTGCAGAGAGCCCTGTGGTTTATTTCCAGAGTATTCTACCCATTGTTAGGCACATGGGTCCAGTTCACATCTGGACACATCTGTCTTGTTCACGTCTGCTAGAAGCATACACGTATGTCTCTGTGTCTCTGCCCCCAGACCTAATTCCCCACACACGCATTGCCCATGAAGAATGAAGCGATTGGGATATTGATTCAGTTTCTAATGAGGTCGTGCTTTACAACATCAGCAATAGTCATTAGCTGGGAGCCTTATCTAATCTGTGTGTATGTGGTTGCATTCATGTCCAAATATGTGTCTGTGTGTGTGTGTGTGTGTGTGTGTGTGTGTGTGTGTGTGTGAGACTGTAAATCGGGGCATAGTGTTGCTGTGCAACATGTGTATTCCTGGAGGGCCCCACAAAACATGAATGTGTATCTCCGCCCCAGCTCTGAGCCTGATTCCACCCATTGCACATTTTACGAAAAATGCTTGAACGTAGTCAAGGAGCTGTGTGTGGGGAGGGGAGGGGCTGAGAGGGGCTTTAACATTTGAGTTTGATGACGCACACGTGATCCAAAAGTACACTTATAAGTCAGCATGGGCCTTGGATGATTTTAAATGGACATGACATGTAGAGCCATCTTCAACCCATAGAACGCAGATTTTTATAAAGATGGGAATTTTTGTCAATATTAACACCAGCAGTGCCTCATCAGTCTCATCGCAGTTCAGTGCTATTATTTTGTTTACAGCTCAAAAAAACACATTTTAGGGGGCAGTTTAAGGATTGAAGCTTTAGGAGTTATTATTGCGGGCACCACAGTGCTGACTGCTGAGTTCTGCTTTTGCAAAATGCCATCGCAGAGATATAAATACCTGTTTCATAAATGGAGTAACAGTATTTGTACCGCGGAGAAGGGATGGGGTGATAAGTGAGGCATAGTATTGTATGTGTGTGATAGATAGAGACAGATTGGCACCGTAATTGGCAGAAATAGGTACCTGTGGGGCTCAGGCCTAAATTACAACTGTCACTTGGCTGCCTTGTTAGGAGAGAACATCTCCCTTCCAGCAAACACTTTATATGGAGACCTTGGGAAGGTGTGGGGAATTAATGTATAACTTCACCCCGTGTTCTGAGCCTGACTCCACCCACTGAACTCCACTCTGCACAGCCCTGATTCTGGAACACAAACCGAGAGGCGAACACTGCTCTCAACAAAAAAATCCCAGCCTTCACAATGCATTTCCAATGTGTGGTGCAGAGTTTCTATGGTGCTCCCTCAATTTTGTAAAATTCCAGTCTCTTTCGCTGTCATCGCACCTAAACCACGCCCATAGCTACCAGTGCAACAACTGATTGGTCACACGTTAAATATACCAGACAGAATTACAAGGACTGCTTGCCTCTGAAGCTAGGCTCTTAGTGAGGCTAAGAGTTTGTATGATTTGAGTTTGAATTTAGCAAGCTTTCTCGAGAATGTCTAAACGTACCTTTAACATTAACGTAAACAATTTAATTTTATGATGTTGTTTTATACCAAATGTACTCTGCACTGGATATGGATTACTTTAGATTTGGATTACTTTACATTGTAGATTTTCATCTCAGAAAATGCAGATTTTGAGAAACATAGGCCTTTTATCAATATTTACACCAGTGTTTTATTACAGTTCAGTCTTGTCATTTAGTTTACATTTCTAAAACACATTTTAGGCTGCAGTCATCTATCTATCTATCTATCTATCTATCTATCTATCTATCTATCTATCTATCTATCTATCTATCTATCTATATACAGT
>JAODUG010024934.1:0-20354 GCA_027564795.1 Aphredoderus sayanus
CTCTCTCTAGCTAGCTCTCTCTCGCTTCCTGTGTATCTGATATCCAATAGATAATTGATGTCCTGGCCTAGTGCTAGTTTAGTACACCTCCCTCTCTCAACTTTACAAGACTATTTTTCTTTCTTAATCTTCCCTTATATCTCTCATGCTATTTTATTTTTTCCTGACTGTGCTTCTCTATCCAACACGTTGATACGCAGACAGGAAATGCGGTGAATCTCTGAAGAGCTTATCTTATGTAAACACGGCTGGGCGTAGTCTTCCTCCAGTGCTTTCTCATTCAAATGTTGTCAGTCAAATCATCTCACCTGATCATCTTTGCTATTGTGCAGCCCATCTGTCCTGTTCTTGAGGAGGTAACCTGATCATGTGGCCATCGGTGGCAGCAGCAGTCACTGTTGGCGTTTGCACTTTGTGTATTCTGTTGAACCGTCCGTTAGCATCGTTGGGAGCCTCACAACATTGGATAATAAAATAAATCACTGTATTGACACATTTTCAGATTTTTCAGAAAGCTGTGGAAAGTCACGCCTCCTTGGTGCCCCTCCTAGATATGAAAAGAGCCATATCTAGGATGCCATTTCATATGACAGAAGAGGAATATCCTAACATTGTTTATAGTACTGATATGAAGCATTCTCTACTAGTAATAATATTCTTATATTCTTCTTGTTTTTTGTCATGTCCATATTAGCATATTAGTCCCCCCCCCCTTTGTCTATCTCCTGTTCAGTCTTTGCTTTCTGAAATAAATGGCTTCCGTCGCACAGATGTGCCACCTACACATTTAGGAATCTCACTTATCCTGGTGTAACATGCTTAAGTGATTAGGCTGCATTTCTGCCATTTTTGTGTTGTCTGCAGGTTATGTCATAGCGTTGTTGATGAAATGATGATTTGTATCTTGAATGGTACTCTCCATTGATTTCTATAACAGTTTTTTGCCAGTAACAAGCTGACCCAATTCCATTAGCAACAAAAGTAAAACTGTGTTGAATCCATAAGTCCATATGTGCATGTGTAGAGTTAAGTGTGCAGGACATCAGCTTGCATTCAGAGCACCACATTGCTGTTGGTTCACCTGCCTGTGTGTGTGTGTGAGAGAGAATGAGAATGAATGTCTAGCCCGAGAAGGGCTATTGTCATTTGTTTGACTAGCTCAACGGCAGCTGCCATTACAATGTGGGCATGCGTTCATCCTCGTGCTTTGCAAAATTACTGGAATGAAGCTATCAGGTGAAATGGTAAAAACAAAATAGGCAATAAGCAAGTTGTGCACTTGGTTAACAGTTTTAATGTGTTTAACCTTGCTTATCAAAAAACATCTAAACTAATCAGACTTCCCATGATATGGGAAGTCTGATTAATTTAGCGTAGTAGTGGACATATGCTGCATTTTGGTAATATTTTAGGCTGGGGGATATTACTAATTCTATATGCCAGTTTTTAAGTAACAATCTTAATCTCACAATGGGGTAATATAATCCTTATAATGAGAATGTGTGTGTGTGTGTGTACATATATGTAATAGAGCTTGGATTGCCCCCCAACGTGGATCACATCACCCTTGGCGGAGGGAACCAGCTTTGACTTGGCAGACAGCTTTAAATGAAGTATGCACTTGTGGGTTATTGAAGGGTGTAGTGTGTGCTAGACTAGAGAATGGGAAGCCACGGGAGGAGAGGCCACCAGGGGCCCAGAGAGAGAGAGAGCTGCTTTGTGTCGCAGCAGTCAAGAAGAGGTCTTTGTACTTGGGAGAGCCCTGGGCCCACACATGCATAGTGTGGGCCCAGGGCTCCCCCCGTATAAGAGGGACTTTGTCGACTGGTAGCTCCAGCCTATACTGGGTGTTAAGCCGGGGGTAGTGAGCTACTGCATGACACCTGATTTAGAGGGCTGTTTAGAGGCTAATCCCTAGGCATGCATATAGGAAGCAGTGTTTGGCATATTACTGTAAGGACTTATGCATTTATGTTTAAGTATGTTTAGCCTGTGATATCTGTGCTGCTGAATTGTGGAATCTTTTGTACATCTCCTCTCAGTAAACACTTTTCCAGTACTATTGGAACTCTTGGGGAGGCTAAAGAAATGCAAGTTAAATGAAAGCTATAGACATGACTATCTCTTCTACTGCCAGTTTGCTGTGGGTGTGGGTTAATTCATTCTAGTTTCCGTTGCAAATCATGCAAACCACTTTTGTGTGCACAACCTTTTATGTGTGTTTTTCAGATGGGTGTGTTTAGTGAAAGACTGTAGGAAGAACATTTCTGTGTCCCACATATAGAACAAAATTCTATGGTGTCTCAATTTGAACAAAATACATTTCACTACAGGTAAAGCAGTAATGTTATATCAGACACCATAGCTGAAGCTTTGAGAGAGGAAGGAAGAGAGAAACAGACAGATAGGTATAGACAGGCAATAGGACACATACTGTACACACTGATCTGGGTAGACAGGTCTGCTTGTTTGTTTTTGTCTCGTAAAGGAATCGAGACAAAACTAATATACAGTAGTAGTAGTATTTAGAATAAGTAACACGATATTGACTTAAAGACAGACAGTATATGTGATGGTTTAGTAATGTAGTGATATATTTTGCTGAAAAAAATCAGAATTATAAAACTAAACCAAAGCTATTTTAGCATAGCTGATCGATTAAAGCAAATGTAAGCACTGCTTTTGTACCACTAAGCACCATTAATGTCATTATTTGACATTTTTAGGAGCAATCCAATGGGGTAAGCAGAAACATTCAGGGGAAAACAGGACTACTGGCGATTCACTCTAAAGGGTGCCAGCATCATCCTTCACTCTGTACTGCACCGCACATCCCAAACTGTGCTCGTAATCTTTTAATGCAACAATTCTGTCTGTTGTCAAATTCAGGGAATATCTACTCACTAGCTGCCCGTTCTGTGTGCATACTTGAAAAACATCAAGCCCTGGCCCTGTGAATGGGAAACAGTGGTGCAGAATGCACCACACAACACTATTCAAGCCATGACAACATGTGTCCAGGGTGGGAGGTGGAGCTTCTGAAGGAGCACCCAATGGCATTGAAGGGAGAGATGTTTCTAGTTTTGATCAAGATCATCAACTGTCTCTCCAGCATTCCTGACTCCACCTTTTAGTGTATGATATTCTGTCTATAAAAGCTGTTCTATCCTGTCACTAAAATTAGGATTAGATTGTGTCGCTGAACACTATTGTTACCACTTTCCTCAAATTGCTGCTGACGTCTGGTGGATGGAAAAAGGAGACGAGAGGAGATGAAAGGAAAGGGGAGGAGATCTGCAGGAGGCCTGGATACTGAGACACACCGGTAGTTTGTGTTACCTCACCACTGCTGAACAACAACAGTTCTGCTCGCTGTCCTGTTGGACTCCTGGGCCCTATTTCAGAAAGCGGGTTTAACAAACAGAGTTGACAAATTCTGAGATGGGGAAACTCTTGAGTTTTTGGTTTCAGATCAGCTGAGTTAGTTCAAGGCTATGTTCACTCTTAGTTAAGTGCATACGTGGAAACTATAAAAATCAATCATCAGTGGAGCTCCAATATTACAGTGCCATGTCACTTAAAGGTATAGTCAGCTATTCTGTCAGCTAATGCACTTTTTTATGTAAAATTCACCAAATATCTGCGCGCATTTTGCCAGTTTACCATTCTCTGTGCATGCTGAAAAAGTAATCCGGTTCTTCTGTACTGTAACAAACAGTGGCGAACACCGCTCACAACAACAATGCCTATGGCTTTGCAATGCATTTTAATGTGTGGGGCGGGGCTTCTGCGAGAGTTTGACTTGAGCTCAATTTTAGCAAGCGATAATGAATAACCTTACCTTTCAGATTGACACATTGTAACAAGCAAACATCTCTCTGTAAAAAGCAAGTACTATATAAAATGTAGCCACTGCACTTTTCCCCAGAGAGCCCTTTCTTTATTCAGTAGAATTTAACATGCATATTTTTTACATTGCACATTAATAATGTCCTTCGTTCCAATGTCCAATGTATTGTTTGTACAGGAATTGCCTTTAAAAATTCCTGTGAGCATGCCCCCAGACTCCTTAGTAGAGCTTTAGCCCCCTCATCCATCAAACTTTAGTTCCTGGCAAAAATCACGAAATGTTCAGAACCAAAAGCTTTAAAAACTTTTAGTACTGTAGCCCAGAGAATATTTTTCAGATAATTGATACAGTGCGACTAAAAACAGTAACAACCTATAGGTAGTGATAAGGAAATGATATATATAAATCCATCTCAAATCCAGATCCCAAAATTGTCTCCTGACATAAAGGCAGAGGGAATTAACATCAACATTGATCGGTTTAATGAGGAAGGGATACCCCATGTTCAACAGCTGCTTCAGGCACAGCAGGAGGGAGAAGAAAGGGAGAAACCCTGGGTGTTAAAGAAAAGCTGCTGGCGAGCAGGTTGGGTTCACAGATTCAATTACCATGATAACTTTACCAGACTCTGAAACAGATAACATAGTTTCACTAATTTCAGCGTTAACAAATTCAGAGTTTTCACTATACCTTTTCATTTGTAATCTCACCCTAACACTTCATTATAGAAGGAGTGTCTGTGAATAAGAGATAAAACTGAATGTGAGGAAGAGGGGGACAGCATTCTGGGTAGTGAGGTGGAGGGGAGACTGGTGATTGTCAGTACAGAGGATGTATGATAAATGAGGCTCCATAAATTGGCAAAGGACAAAATAACGTAATGTCCTTCTCACCTCACAGCATCTCAATACACTGTGTGTATGTGTGTGTGCCCTCTGACTACCACATGGCAGTACAGGATACCTCAGCAGAATGTTGCATCGAGGTTTTCTTTGACCTTCCATGCCAGAAGCATACTGCTGTTATCTCTCAACAGAGAAATATTCTGAACTCTACTGTAGTGCTGTATGCTGAGAGGGTAAAGGGGCATTATTATGACAACTGATGTGTTTCTGATGTTGCATAACAGCCAAGAGCACATGCAAGCCAGATCCGTAATGTATTCATTGTCTTGACTTATCCTCAAATCAAGTTTTATTTTAATTTTAGAATAGAACACACAGGTTTTGAAGATATCTTTGACTATTTTTAGTAAAGCTGGGCTTCTAAAAGCTCATGAACTCTTTCATGTATTTAGTTATGGGACCAAGTTTTTTAGGCGATGTAGCCTATAAAGTATTTAGATAAATATCACCCAATAATATATTACTTCATCATAGAGTGGAGCAATCCAGGATTAATCTAATGATAATTATTATGATAAATATCTACATCGTAGATATTTATTTATTGTTTATAAATTGGCAATCTTCTGCATCCTATTTGATTGGCAGTTGAAGTCATTCTGTCTGTGCCAGCAGCTGGCAGGTCATTGGATCAACACACCCACCTCTAGAGACTGGATCAGGTTCATATGGAACGTGATCCTTCCATTGTCTGTGATTTGGCCCTGATTTCTTCTTTATTCACACTTTTAACAAAAATGGCTTACATGAAATGTAGTATTCCAAAAATTCTTCTTATTTAGCCTAGTGCTAAAGATAACTTGAAAACAGTTAGCTTGAGAAAATGTGATTAGATCTCTCTGTACATTGACTTCTTGAAACTGTTTATACCCTGCATCTCATATTACAATACTGTCATTTTCCTACTTGGGTTAGACCCTGCTGCCATGTCCATCTGTTGCACGGACCGCTGGTCCATCTGTTAACATTGTTCCTACCCTTAAATTAACTCGAACCATACTGTACATCGGGTGGAGTGTGACCAATGAGATGTGAGGGTGATTTGGTGAGTGTCTATCATTAGCAGATACTATGATTGTATGGTGTGTACTGCAGGATAGAGGCTGTGGAGCTCTGGAAAAGACTGCCTCACAATGAGACACCTGACCACTGTGCTCTCCATAACATGTGTAGGGAAATGCCCACTGTTTTGAAACTACAGTACCAGAATATAGTCACATTATTAGGGGGCATATAAGATGAACTGTGGTACCAGCACATATTCAATGTAACTTTTGCCCTAAACTCAAAAGCCAAAATGGAAGCCACCGTTGCTTCAAAACGGTTTGTAATGTTTCATCTGGCTCTATCAATATTCCGAAACAAACCTGACTTCAACGTCATCACACTGATCAATGGCTGATTGGTGAGTGAACTGGCCATGGTGAAGGATTAGGCTGTGTCTGACAAAACATCCTTCCGCATGGTTTTTCTGGTAGCTCTGAGTTGAATTGCATGGATCTGATTAACCTTTTTTACAACCTAGTCATTTTAAATAACTGATAAGACCTACATGCGTACAGTATGTACCCTGCACAAAACGTAATGGAGATAAGAGAAAAAAGACACGTGGAGACTTGCCAGGGTCATGAGTTTCAGATTTACCTCAGGAGGATTGCTGGCTTATCATTTTCACTTCTCATTTTGGCGTTTGACAGTTTAATTATGGATATTCACGCTCCATTCTAGACAGTAATAACTGGTTTAGTTGTGAAAGGGTCTGGGGCTGCTTTAGAGCTGTTGGACCTTCCGGTTTTCTCAGCTCACCGCTCAGGTAATTGGAGCATTAGCACATTGATAAGCCTACTGTAGTCTATAGTGTAGGTACTGCAGACATCAGAATGCCCAGGAGGGAGCGATGTGTTGTGAGGAGTGACCATGGTGGATATGAGCAGAATGTGTTGAGGGTGGGAGGACAAGAGTAGCAGAGAGGTGTGTGTTGTGTGCTCCCATAATGCCTCAGTGCCTCCTGCCACAAGTTTGAAGGTGACTGCGTGACGAGCACCAGCAGAGCCATTGTTTTTCCTAGCGGTACTGTAACGCTACGCTCAAAGGTCACACGGTGTGAAATCTGACTCCGTTGTCGCCGCGTGACCTTTCAGAACGCCACAGTAAGTACCGTTACACCAGCGGCGTGAGATGGACAGATGTACAGCGTTTGTTCTGACGCTCAATTCCCAGAAGGCAGCTTTTGAATGCTGGAAAAGAAAACAAGCATTCAACAGAAGATACCGTCTAATTCCCTGCCTCACGAAGCATTGCTATGAATATCGCTTATCATGTGTTGGACTCTGACATGTTGGTCATGGATCAGGCTGAGTGTGCCTTTTTTTTTTCAGACAGAGGCAGACAGACCAACTCCCATCAAATATTTAAGCCCCTGTTATCCATCTACGCATGCTGAGAGCTTGCTTTCCCCTCAGCCTGATGCAGGCATGCTCAAGAGGACCCAATACAATGGCACATGTTGTATTGGGTAGATGCAATGCTTTTATTTAACAAACTAACAAAAACGTTCTTATTATGAGGCCTAAGGAAAGTATTTGTTAGGAGAATATCATTTTTATTCAAATGTATTTCACTACAGCAATAACCACAGCCATAATATTGTCAGTTCTTACTCCTAACATCTGTCGTGTTCGTCTTATACTTTTTGATTGTCAGTCAGTTCTACTGTATTCAGACATACCACACATTTAGGCCCCATGCCTTATCTAATATTTACAAACGTCATACGCATGTTGGCTTTATAGTTTGTAGAAAATGATAGTCTTTACTGTTGCTCTAGGCTCTGGTATTCAAGGAGGTTAAACAGCCATAGAGGCCTGAGAACAAGTGGCTTTCCTACCCATGTCAGTTTTGAGACCTAAGCAGACCACATTGTGGAATAGCAGATGTTTGGTCAGTGGAAGCTCACGGGTTGCCATGGCTTGTAACCATGGCTGTCTTTGATTTCAACCTTCTTCTAGCAACACAATCTTTAATGATACAGGAAAAAGTACTATTTAAAGTACGATTATAGTACTTCTGTCTGATTCTTAAACATTTGTAGACAACACTGGCTGCTGTTGGTGTAATGGCCCACTGTGTAGCCCTATTCCTAATGTGATTGTGTTTATATTTCTGTGAAGTTGCATTGTTTAATTAAATAATTGTTTTATCATTTTAATTTGCACACAAATTGTCATTCTGTTTTAAACTGTTATACTTTTTCCATGTAAGCACTGAGCTGACTCGGCAAAAACTGAAAGGTCGTCTGTTTTTTTTATTTCTATGTACAGCTAGGGAGATTTTTTTTTCTTTTTTTTGCAAATAGTCCCACAGGCGCATGTGGAACATGCACACAGTGACTATGGCCAGGTCTTGTTCTCTCTCCTCTGTCTCCTTCAGTTCTCTTCTCTCCTGTCTTTTTTGGCCTCTCTCCTCAAATGTGCAGGTCACCTAATGTCAGTAGTGTATAACTTGTTGGTTATGCAGGCTCTGTGCTGAGGAAATTCAGTGTTAGAAAATTGTTTTCAAGTTGCCGAACACCTTAATGTCTTCCTTACTTATCTTTATCCTTTATACTTATCCTAGAAAATACGCTGTTTGAAACTAAAGGTGTCTGTGCCTGGGGCCAAAATAGCCCAAAAAGTAGGCCAGTGTTGGCGCTATACAGTAGGTTTACAGACAGTTAACTGGTTCAAGGATGTTAGGCCTAACTTATTGGTTTAACCAATAGAAATATACTGATGTTTTAGTGAGAAGATACAAAGCAAAGGAAATTGACTGCACCATATTTTTGGTATGATTGGTTAACCCTTGATGTGTGCGCAGAAAGCATATTTCTTTATGCACAAAGTGTTGAAAGTGCAGAGCCACCCTGATCACAGCCAATCATCATGTATATGGCTGTATATATGCAGTGAATGCCTGCCTGCATCTGACCTGTTGTGATTGGTCCCTGTTTAATGTTTAGTCTTTTAACAGTTAATAGTGGTAAGTGAACAACAGCTTACTGTACCAGCTGTTTGTACTGTACCAGATATTTGACCACAGCAGCATATTTTGTACTAACTTGACCAAGCTTTGGTTGTCTTTTGTTTATAGCTTGTCAATATTGAGATATCTAATACTTTGCTGTAAAAAAACAATTGTACATATTAATCAGCACGTGTTTATTGCAGCTATATTTCAGGTTGTAGCTAGGCTACATATCAAGAAGCTAACCGTTGGACATGTTGAATAGAGCACTACAAAACTGCAAGCTATGCAGACCATACTGTATAATGTACCGTATATAGAGGAGGATCTTTATGATTGGTACTCTGCTGTCTATGCACACATGCATGAACACACTCTCTCACTGCAGACTTGACTGCCAGATGCCTTGGGTCTCTCCTTAGCCCCATATGTCTGGGGTGGCAGACAGGACGGGAATAGAATCCACACACTGCAGTGCAGCTCAGTTTCCACTGGATTGGACACTGCCCAAAACAAGGGCAGTAGTGAAAAGATTATAGCAAGCAGCAGACAATATGGCAGGACGTGTGACAGTGTTAAGGAGAGAGCAGCAGGAACCATGCAGGTACTCAGAGAAGGAGAGGGCGGGGTGTATCGCATTAGCACACTCTGCTGAACTCGTTCATCAGCAGGCCATCATTCCCCTTCTGTTTGCCCTTGGCTTGTCACACAGTCCGCTAGGCAAGCAGAGTAAAGCCTAGCCTTTTCCTACTGCAATACAGCACTCTCAGCACGTTAACACTGCAGCAGGCGATTTTGACAATACTGTACAGACCAACACAGCCACTAAGGTACATACATTACTGGAATGAAATGGAGCTCCTAACATTGCATTTAAGCACCTTGCTGGTGTATGTATGCATGTACGGCTGTGATGTTCTCCTTCTGACATGACTTGTCAATCTACTATAGCCAGTCCGATACTGTAGCACATATCCTGGAAGCCACAGAATTGTATTGTCCAAGCAAGTTTTTATTGCTTCAGATTTCAAATGAACTTGAGGCTCTTAAGTTTGCCCCAGTCTTTTTGGTGAGAGAGCAGGGACAAGGTGGAGATAGCAACAACCCATTTATTACTTTTAAAACATCTTGTGACCCTCTCTCTCCCCAAACCACCGTCTTGTAATTCTTGAACCCCCCCCCCCTTCAAATGAGAACCACATCTACCGACCCTGAATCTAATACTGGGATCACAAGCTCCCCATCTGCCACTGCAGTTGGACTCGCATCACACTCCCTACCACTTTTTAATAAACAGATCATTTGTCTGATAAAAGCCCCTCAATTCAATGATCACCTTGTGATGTCTCTTGCATGGTGGGGGGCCTGGGGGGGGGGTTAAAAACAATGTGTTTATTTTTTTAAATGTTATTTTAATTCACCCCCTGCCTAATTCCATTTGTGTGTGTGTGTGTACATACTGTACATTGTCAAGCTGTCATACAGTGTAATGTTTGTATGCTGGTTGTACAAAGAGGCTTTATATGTGACTGGTTATTTTGCTCAACCACATGAAAGCATCTCTTCTGGGTATAACCTAACCACTTTAAACCCCATTTTGGCCTCATAGTAGCCACACTCTTTGCAGACTTTATCTTTAAATCAACTTTTGTAAGTTTTAAATATAAATTTTTAAATATAAATTTATATTACATACTGTAACTTCATTAGGTTTTGCCTGTTTTTGACAGTCCTAAATTGTGTAAAATGGCCCTGGCTACCTATTCAGTGGGCCGTGCTGCTACTGTATTCAGTATATTGTTATTTACAGTTACAGCCTAATAATAAAATCATTTTATTATTTACGCCTCATTATTTAAAGTCTGTCGGCATTCTAATAGTGATGTAACGCAGCCAGCAAACCTCATGGGTGTGTCATGTGAAATACCATTTGTTAGATTACTATCTACTAGTTTGGCATTCATGATTGTATTTAATAAGGGTGTGTATGTGTTTGACATGCCCTGACATATCATCGCTTCTTGTGAACCGCCGTATCAGCACCCATCCTTAAAACACACCTTCAATCACACACGCACATACAGTACACACACCCTTTTAATTATAAATGATATCGGGACATATTTGCTTCAGCCTTGCATCTTATCCAGTAACAGTTTGTCCTGTACAATCGTTGTCATCATATTGATCATGTAGAATTGCACACGTAAGACTATGCAGAGGAAACATTATTTTGTCTGTGTTTTTGTACTGTACAGTAGGATGCTAATGTACAGTGTACCTGATCTTAAATCTTGCTGCACATCCTACATAATTTACCATGTACTGGTAGTGTAGACCTGCCTAATTAACTACAAACCGTTATTTGGAAGCGCTATGTCTGCGATGTAATAAGTAGGTTAAGTTATTAAAAAGGAATTTTGGGATTTACCCAGTACTGTGGTCTGTGGACGGTGAGATGCTGCTACATTTATTAGCCTCTCTGGAAGATTCCCAACTACCCTGTAATCTGTAATGGCAGGAGCTCTAAAATGGCGCTAGCTGGAATGTTATAATTACCACCCTCTCTACTTTAAGCATTAAACCAGCACAGTATAGGTAAAACCAAAAGGGTATATATGGGCACTGACATATTATATTATAACGCTGTGGGGCAAAATAACAAAACGATAAACATAAATCACCCTTTTTATATTTCTGATGTTGACTCCTGTTTTAGAGATGACTCATGTAGATGTTATAGTATTTCTATATTCTATATTTGCGTGCATTGTGGGTGCTCTTAACAAAGTTTCCTTTCTCTCCGTAGAGTCTCCAAATCAGTGTCTCCATGGTGACGCTGGCGGGGTCTGATGTCAGCCCGTCCTCTCATCGACCCTCCTCCCACCATGCCCACCATGGTCTCCAGATTGCCCAAATTTGGCAGTCGGCCCGCCTCCAGCACGCAGCCTGCCGCCCCCACTCAGGCGGGGCTGCCCGGTAGCCCGCTGCCCAACAGCTCCTACCCCCACCACCAGGCTCCAGCCTCGGTGGTGAAAGCAGGCTCACCTGGACTCCCCTCCCCTGCCAAGCCAAATGGTTTCCTCCGTACGGACCATCCTCTCTCCTTCAAGTGGAGGAAGGGGAAGGGCGTGGCCGATGGGCAGGGCGACAGCGCCGATAGGAAAGGCGGCGGCGCTGGGCGGAGCCCCAGCGGCAACCATCTCCAGCAGCAGGGCTCGCCCCGGCAGTTGCCCCTGACGACCCTGAAAAAGCCCATCTTGTGTGGCGCCGGAAAGGGGCGCGGCTTCGGCTTTGGATTCAGCGGGACCTCGTCGGCGGCGCGCGGCCCCAGGGCTCCGCCCGTCTCCAAGGCGGCCCCTGGCGGCGCCAATCCCGGCCCGGCCGATGGCGCCAAGCTTCCCGTGAACGGCTACGCCGGCGCCAGCGGCAGTCCTCCCAGGCTGCCCCCCGGAGGGGCCGGGCCTTGCCCTCAGCCCGCCTGCCGCTCCCAGTCCACCGACAGCCTCAAGCGGGGGGCGGAGCCCGTCACGCCGCTGTCGGACGGTGACAGGCTCCGCTCCCGCAGCCTCACCCAGGTGCCCTCCTCCCCCTCCTCCCCCTCCTCCCTGCCCCGCTCCCCCAACATCACGCGCTCCTACTCCCTCAACAGAGCCGCCGAGCGCGTTGCCAAGGAGCCGGCGTCCCCGGCCCCGCAGGGCCCGTTGCCCAAGCCCCCGCCCGCCAGAGGAGGGCCCGTCCCGCTCTCGCCGGGGGTCGCGACCCCCTCCTCGCTCCTCCCCGCCTCCGCTTTGAAGAAGCCCCTCCTGCCGAGCACGGGCGCGGCCGCTAAGGCCGTCTCCCCTGGCTACAAGATGCAGCGGCCGTCCCTCATGAAGCAGCCCCGCCCCCTCAGGGCCACGCCCGCCTGTGAACCAGGAAGTCAGCTGGGGCTGAGCCAGAGTGCTAAAGGAAGGAGGGGTTCTGTGGAGACCCCTTCAGTGACCCCCTCCACCACAGACAACAGCCCAGGTGGGACTTTTCTGGAAAATCTGGACTAAGTTATTTTGCAAACATGGAAAGTCTTTTTGGGGGGGTCAAATAATTTTAGTTGCAGTTTATCAATGTTACTTGATGTGGAATTACATTTTGAGATGTCACAACAAGTGACATCTCAAAATGTTAAGTGGGAACCCATTAAGTGAAGTATGTCGTTATTTTAATCGTCTATAGCTATAGTGTTTTTATCATGTTTTGCTCATGTTTTTATGCTGTCAAAATATTAAAATTTGTCTCTCAACATGGGTTTTGCCTCATTAGGAAGTACTCCTGAAACTCCAGAGACGGACGGGCTGTCGACCGAGCCCGTATCCCGGGGAGTGATGTCTGTACTTGGGGAGACTCTGGAGGACATGTCCCTGTCTTCCACCTCCTCCCTGGAGAGGAATGACACAAGCCAGGAGTACATGGATGACTTTGATAACCTTGGTAAGGCAGTGGGGAGATAACAGACTTAATAACAACTTAACATCAAGTTGTATGGTATTTTCTGGACTCTAAGTTGCCCTAGAATAAAACATACAGCCTACATGCCTATTTTGTTTTTTTGGTGGTACAATAGCCAGTTTTCAAGTGTCCCAAGTATATACAGTGCCATCTCTTGGCCGTAGTTGTTATGCATTAGAGTACAAACTACGGAATATACATTAGTCGCTTCAGAATACAAGTCGCTGGGCCATCAAGACAAGAAAAAATAGCAAGAAAATACAGTAAACTCTGTCCTAATAGCAAAATAATACCATTACCCCAAGTAAATCCCTGTGTGGAATATAGACCACTAAGCTTAAACTAAGTTTGGAAAATAATATGTCATGATTCATGTGTTCTATTGTTTCTAGTCTTTCTCAACTTTAACCAAACATTTTCTGTTGTACAATACACTAGGAAATGGAGGTGTAGGAATACTGTTGCTTTCTCCAGATGACGATAGACCAGATGTGGAGCTCGGACAATCGCACACAGGGGCTGATGATGGCAAGCTTCTCAGTAACAGTGCTGTCCAGGCAGCAGGACTACATAGTTTCCTTACGGACACTATGGACTGGGCCTCTATGAGACTTGGCGGTTAGAAACACGCACGCACACACATGCACAAACAAACCACACACATAGCCACAACATGTTTGTATGCAGTTGTAGTAAAGTTAAAGCTAAAATTGTTATTTAGAAATAATTAATGAATTAATTGACACGATTGGATATTCTAGAAATACCACTGAATGCACAGATCTATATATCTTATCTATTTCTATCGCTTATAGACATGCACAACATAGCTAAATCTCTCTCTCTTTCCCCCTCCCCCACCCCCAGGAGAACAAGAGGAATACAGAACGAACAGAGTCACCCACCTCAGGAGGTCTAGCCGGCCAGACTACCAGGTATAGTATATATATATCGCACCTAATAAAAAACACAAACCCTTTTTTTTAAAAAATTTTGATTAAATGTGCTACATGATGTTTCTGAAGTTCGAGTCAATACACAAAGCAGGAGGTCACAGTATCAAAAATGTCCTATTCCAGCTCTTTGCATGTGTTATGTAATGATATGTCCTTAGCTGAAGTACTTAGGAATGTGCTCCATTATGGGTTCTTGGAATGCAGCTCAAGGTACTTATAACATATCTAGCTGGAGTCAGAGTTCAGTGTTCTAATAAAGGACTTAGTTATAAATGGATTGTGGCCATTTCAGCTATTATTGATAAATGTACTAGGACACATGGGTTAAATGACTAAATGTAGTTTTTATGTTTTACCAAAAAGCTGAACTAATCTTGCTTTTGTCTCCTACAAATAAAAGCACACTCAACTCTAAGTGGTGCTGGGAACATTTAGCACTGTATCATGTCCTGCCAATTAAAATGAAAATACAGGGCAAGGCTGGATATTCCCAGTGGATATTTCATCTCAAATAGATTCACTAAAACTTGGGCAAACATCCTGAACAATGAAATATCTTGTCCAGTATTATTAACATTATGGTTTGTAATCATGTTTCCTCCAGGGCGGTTCATCTCTAGACCTGTCCCCCTCAGATAGCTGTGGTTCTGGCGGGACCTACATGTGGGACGAGGAGGGCCTTGAACCTCTAGGGGGCACTGCCACCTCCAACAGCGCCACAGTCAACAACATCACCACTCACCCCATCGGAAGCTACGACTCTGACCTCAACAGCATTGTAAGCCGTGTCTGTGTGTGTGCATGTGCGGAGGAGGAGTAACCTTCCTAGTTATGAATGAACTGCTTGAAGAAACGCGTATTCCTTGTCGACTCAACTTTTCTCATTTTGACTCCAAATAATTCTACCAATATCAGTGTCTTTTAACATTTCAGATTTGGCCACACGGCGGCTCCATCTGATTGTATATGATTTGATGAGTGTTTTATAATTGGCATTGCTGTGTGTATTTATTTATTTATTTATTTATTTATTTATTAATTAATTATTTCTTTATGTATTTGTGTTGGTTTTTTGTGCCTTTTAACCCTCCTGTTAGCGTCGAGTTTCAAACACACACCTTGTTGTGCCAGCAGTGCACATCATATGTGTGTGAAAGCTGTAGAATTAGGTTTAGCGCCTTCTGTCTGCCACAAAGAGCTTGTGATTTGTGTCATTTTGACCCGGAGAACATCACAAGGGTTAATGAGGTGCGAATGTTACAGAGGAACATATGCTTTGTTTGTGAGATATGCCTATTTCATAGTTTGTGAGACGGTCTATCTCTGAGCTCCAGTTTGACTTCATTGCATGAAACATCGTTGTAGTGTGTGACCCCCTGTCAGTCATGTAGTGTGAATGACACCACTTCAACACACCTGATTACAAGAGAGACAGTCGTGTAGCCTGTGCTGCACAGCTTTCTGACGAAGTCGTGTAGCGTGAACTCTGCATTATGAGGAGTAATTTCCTCTTCACTGACCTCTAATGGTTAAAGAAACTAACCGCCCTACATATTGTACAGTTGAATATGTCCTATACAGTATTGCATTATATAATGTTGGTCCGCAACTTTGGCAGTCAGTAATAAGAAGTATCACTCGTCATCATATAAGAAAAGAGACTAATTGGAAAGACGGACAGAAATGGGCACAGAGAAACAGGAGAGTGTTTAATATTCCATTGGAATGGTGGCTTGCCTTGTCTGACCTAGATGGGCTCAGCTTCTGGCCCGCCTCCATTCCATCCCCATTTTTTTCTGTGAATATTTCAGTTGACAAACCAAAACGACCCTTGAGCATGTTTCCGTTGGACCCCTCACGTGGTGAACATGTTTTTAATAACATCTCATTTTGACTGACTACAAGATGGCATTTACCAGCCATTTAAAGGCTGTAGAATGGATGTGATTTTTAAATGAAAGTTACAGGCATGTCTGGATGAATTACCTTTCTCCACACTATATGTCTGAATAATTGAACTTGTCCATCTCATTTCCTATAACTTATGTTATTTCTGCGCCTGTTACGTGTGGTTATTCTAGACTCGTGTGGATATTTATTATGGATGATATGGCTGTTTTTAAGCTGCCTCCCTCATGGTAAGCCGTTATGGAGAAAACCTAAATCTTTAATATGTAAATGCTGCCCTCACTATGCCTCTCTCGCTGGATGACTTCTCTAATCAATAGTCAGCTGTGCTGTTTGTGAACTTGCTGAGTCATGGTTCTGTGTAGAGCTGAGTGACACAGCTTATAGAATAATTATCCTCATCCTCAGTCCAGTCTTTTGCTGTTGCTGAAAAGCATAAACATGCCCTAAGTTTTAGACCATAAAAGCACGTAGCAAGTAGTATGTATCTTACATATGCATTAAACATATGAGCTAGAGAGTCATACAGAATGAGTTAGCTATCATTTTTAGCTGTAGAGTGACATTTAGGGATACCTGCCTGTACAGTGTAGTAGAAGTTCTGCAGTGTTACCTCTACACCGCTAGAGGGCAATATAAACCATAAGAAGCACTCTCTTTTTTGTTTTGAGAGGCTAACAGCTTAGTGCACTGTGGAAAGGTATAATCATGTCTATAAGGACTTTGGTATAATCAGTCATTCTGCAGAAAGATCAAAACAAGAAACTCTGTTTTCAATGTCATAGGGTGGCACCTCATAAGATCCACCCTACACATTGGTTGCAATATTAGTGTGTGGGGCACTTTGCAGCATTTTGTGTTCCCATTTACAGAACCAGGGCTGTGTAGAAACACCAGATTATATTTTTCAGCACGCACACAGAACGGGAATCTGAGTAGATATTTGCTGAATTTGACAGTATATTAGCTTAAAATAGCTGACTTTACTGTTAGTTGCTACGCTTGATACCACTGAGAAAGAATTCCTCCATCAGTCAGAAAAAGGTGCTATATCTAAATATGTACATATTATGTTATCATGGTTTCTCCATGGTACGGATAAGTTTGTGTAGATTATCCCTTATTCATTTCAAAGGGTCATATGTTTTTTTGTAGTTCTCATTCAATATTATCCAAATTGTAGCAAATTTCATGTTTATGAATAACCCTACCGCCGTCCTAAGGCATTTCAGCAGACTACCAGCAGAGGGAGCCAATTGCGGAATGTCGTATGTTCGTGTTGTGGTTGGTTAAAATGGTTAAAACACCCTAAATGTCCAAGACAAGATTTTGTGTTGAGTTGTAATAATACGGTAGAAATAATTTGGTGCCATCTACTGGATAATTTGGGAAATAACGGGCAATGAGCATTTTACAGCCATGATGATAAAAACAACATCAAGTTAATGCTTGTATCTAAATATATTCTCTTTAAAACTGTCTCTTGTGAGATCACAGGTCTCAATCATTCCATGAAGAGATGAGTGTATTCACGTTTCCATGTTAATTAAATTGTACTTTTATCCTCACTATTTCAGATTTTACAACACCAGCATTTTTCACTAATATACACTTTGATTAGTGAAATACTCTGGTGTAGTGAAATCTGCAAACTCTTTACTAGACACCTTTCATGTCAAGGTTACTTAGTTAGCCATAATCAGGTCTTAAAGGACTTCACAGGTCCATATTTCACAATACCTTTTCATTCAGAAATACTCTTTATGATAATAACCTCGCCTCTCATCTACGAAACGGCAGCGGATGTTTGGAGTGTCATTATGGATCAGATGCAGGTTACTAAAGGATCCATGTGATCTTCATTCAGCTTTTATGGCCAGGTGGTCTGGCACCGTAGTAACACTAGTCAGCATGGGCATATGAACAAATGGTGGTATGCCAGCACACATCCAAACATACAGACACTCCAGCACATTGATGATATGTTGTTCATTTATTTGTATGCCTGTCTTAAAACAGTTTGGTTGAGCCTTTTATATTTATACTCTGTATACTTTTTTAAAGCTGCCACCAGGGGTCAGTGTTGATCCTCACTGAGGGTACATGTTCGTGTGTGGGAATGTGTGTGCAGCCTACTGAGCACTGACTTGCCCTGATATTAAACCAAAGTCAAGTGTTTATGGATAAAAGTGTGACATGTTGTTTACACAGTCACCTGCTAAGTTGTGTTGAGCCTCGGGAACTTCCTAAAGTTTAAGGCGTGTGTATGTGCGCCCACCGCGCATACACACACGTGTGACTAGGAGCTCTGTCAGTTTGGTTGTCATTCAGGCTATTTGTCTGTAAGTCTTGGTGTCTCTTGACTAGTCAAGTGAGACATCGAGGGGCTGTGAGGTGAGGAAGACACAAAGATAGCAGGGTTGTGTGCAAGAGGGAGGAGGGGGGGGGGTGGATCAGGTACGAACACACAACCTGTGCGTTTGTGGAAGATGTGGATTAGAAGCGAGATTAGGAGGAGCAAGAGAACAGAAGGGAGGTGAGCAGATACACAGAGAACACATGAGAACAGAGAAGTGATTAGGTGGAGATGGGCTGATTTGGACCAGTGGCTTACACTCAGCAGGGAAAGGCTTGTGTGTGTGTTAGTAAGCAGGTACAGTATGTGTGTATTGTACGTGATTCCTGACAGTTTTTCAGAGAGAAAGTTTGGTTTCCTCCTGGGGTCACTCTGGTGTGACTAAGCTTCAGGCAAGAAAGGTGTTTTCATGTGGGGCTGTGCAGTGTGTGTATGTGCGTGCGCACATGTGCACATCGAGTGCATAAGCCCCAAACAGAATGTAGAGGGAGAGAAAGTAGGGTGCAATTAGCCTCCGAGAGCTTCCATTTCATGTCCTAGTTGGAGCAAAATCACGATGCGGCTGTAGTTATCACGGTGACAGTGTGCTGATTTGTTTTCTGCCATGGTTGGTGTTTGGCAGGGCCAGTCGCTAGACTTTCACAGTTTAAAATGCATCTTTATTGATTTTAGCACCTCTCCTCTATCTCCGCGTCTCGCTGTAAAAATGAAAAGTGAAACCGCATTGATCAAGGGCCACAAAAGCGCAACGCTTCACATTGACGGGGATATGTTTATTTATTTATTTATTTATTTCAGGTTTTTTTTTAAGCACGCCTGTCGAATCAGAACAACCGTATGGATTTTCATAATCTGTCTCGCACATTCCTCCCGCCTGCTTTCTTAAGTTTCTTTCCACTGTGAAATGTTTACTGTTCGCCTTCTGTGTACCTACTGCTGCTAACCACTCGCTGTGTTTCACTCCTAGTTCTTCCATTCTATTTTATCTGTCTCTCTCCACCT
Organism: Aphredoderus sayanus; assembly: GCA_027564795.1. Classification (NCBI taxonomy): domain Eukaryota; kingdom Metazoa; phylum Chordata; class Actinopteri; order Percopsiformes; family Aphredoderidae; genus Aphredoderus; species Aphredoderus sayanus. The sequence continues at coordinate 19,465 of JAODUG010024934.1, forward strand.
CATCTGTGCACTGATGCAACACAAGCTAGCTTGGCTGCACACCTGTGTGTAAACACTGATTTAGTGGAGAACACGTTAAAATACTAGTTAAAATCTCTCTCTCTCTCTCTCTCTCTCTCTCTCTCTCTCTCTCTCTCAGGACATCTTGAACAATTTGGATTCATGTGACCTGGATGACGACGATCTCATGCTGGATGAGGACTTGCCTGTGGATACCTCATTCCATAGCGGTGTGTGTGTGTGTCTGTATGGGCTGTAGTTCTTTTTCATTTGTAGTAGCTAGGCAACGGCACAGCTGTAGAACAATCCAGATATGTGTCATCATGGTTTTCCTCCTGCCCTGTGGTATGGTTCTCATGCTGTAGATGGGGATGGACTGGCCAACATGGCGGAGTGGAGGAGGCGGCAGCTCTGCTGGGGAACACAGGATGTTCACAATGACAATAGGTTGGTCCACTGTGTGTGTGTGTCATACAGGATATACTGTAGTGGGCTTCTGGGGCTATCCCATGGACCACTAGCCTATGTTTGGTCTACTAGCCCACATCCTGTTAGACTATTATATTTATATTCTAGTTGTATTCTTTCAACTGGCCATCAAGGCTGTTTACTAATAGCTAGTCTACAGCAGTATTATGAGGTGTATCACATTCTCCCCTTAACCCCACAGTTTGTACCAGTGTTACCAGTTGACTGAGGATACTGGGAATCTTAGGACAGACACACCTAGAGATAAAAACCTCTGGCTTGGCTTGGCTCCTGATAGGTAATGGATTCCCCTGTTCTATAGCGGCCGTTGCAGTCATGAAGTTATGTTACAATTTGGCCATTTAGCCAGCGCTTTCATTTACTAGTCAATTAGTAGTAATTACTAGCCGTGGCTATCCTGC
>JAODUG010024955.1:0-20350 GCA_027564795.1 Aphredoderus sayanus
TATATATATATAAATTATTTATTTATTTATTTATTTATTTATTTATTGTCTGGGGAGAATGAATATAATTTCCAATAGCCTCTTTAATCATCTGAGGATTCAGATGTGCCCCTGCCTGGCACTGATTTCTTTATTAATATGATCTTAAGTCAAAATTAATAATATCAAGGGAATTTTGCAATCTTTCACCCCTAATTGTGACCGAGAGGATATGTATGCACAAACATGGTCACGAGGTAACCCCCTTATTGCAACAGATGAGTCCATCCATAGACTGGGTGAGAATAGAACAGGTCCCTGAGTGGTTGACAGGGAGTTAACAGTAACATAACAATAACATAGATGTCAGCTCATTTAGCTCTGTCTATAATGTAGAAACAAGAATCAATGCAGATGGCAGCTTCTTCCGAAAACACGTCTTCCCGGAGGCTTTGTGTGCCGGCATTGGTGACATTGGCGATGCCCTTTTGTCTAATAATGGCATCCATCTCCTCCACTGTGGTTGTGTCTGTGTGTTGATGGCGGTTGATGGCTGCCTTATCGCCTTGGCTGATTATTGGCACTGATACCAGCTGTGTCGCCCTGAGAGCAGACTGGCCGATGTTGCATCGCGTCCAGAATCCTCTGTATAACTATAACTAAGCAATTTAACAGATGCTTTTATCCAAAGTGACTTACAATGAGTACAATTACAAGTATTACCTTTTATTACTGCAATAATAATCAAATTGTATTACTGCATGTAAGGCATCTTGCTCAATGATGCTTGGTAGGTCAACTCCAGGCCTCAAATCCACGACCTTCCGGATAGCAGCTAGTACAAATGACAGATGCCCCTATTTTGCACCTTACCCCTGAAACTGCACTTCCCTGCATGCATTTCAAATGAATATCTGCTTTGACATGAACTTAACGTTCACAGCATTTATTAGAGATTATCATAAATTAGGCCAGCAATGAGGCCCATCAATGCGTGAAGTAAACTGAATAATACGTTTCCCCCCAAAACATTAGAACATAGCTGAATTAGTGTTCAAAATAACCTAAAACAATATCTTTGCTTGTCCTACTATCAAAAAATATATAGCGTTATCCAATCCATAGCTGTTTTAAACTAATCGTTCAATTGAACGCCGTTTGCAAGTTAATTGAACGTAACAAACTGTAAAGTGCAGAATCAAGGCAACCTGATGGATTTATTTATCCTCCTCGATCACCGTGAGGCGCCGCGTCTCCGTGCTCGACTAAACACATATTTACGCATATAGAGGCTATGTTTTCAGGGAAGAGATGACATTGACAACATCCTCCCATTTAACCAGACTAGTCACTGTCAAGTGCTCCCTCAAGGACATATGCTCATTAACGCACAATTCCTCCAGGACTGTGTGCGTGTGTCTGCATACCTACATATCTCATGATGAAATGGAGAAGATTAATATAATTGGATTAAGACATTCAGCATTTGATTTAAATTTGTGTCTGCTGCACGTGTTCTCTCTCTCTCACACACACACACGCGCACGCACACACACAGTCATTTGTTGAGTGCTTATATGGGATTTCAAAAGTGCGCACATTTTCATGTGTGCCCGTGCCGGCCAGTGTTCGTATTAAATGTGTGTTCGCAAATGCATCTGTGATAATGTGCGTGTGTCAACGTGCTATGGTGCTGCACGCTCGACTGCAGCGTCTCTAATACTGTGATTACATAGCATTGCGCGCCTGTACGTTTATGTGCAGCGCACGTTTGCATGGGTGCGCGTGTCTCGTTAGCTCTAGCATTCGTTGCGGCTGTGCTTGCAGAGGGCATTGTGCTTGAGCGCTGCTGGGACGTCGGGGTCATAAGCCCTATACACTCAGGTGTGCTGCGTCGCGCTTGATTAACCGCACCTGTCAGCGAGGGCGGAAGGTGCTTATCCCCCTCGGTGCTCTCCGCGTGACAGGCAGACACCCCGGCTGTCTGTGACCGTGTGCCCGTGTCCCCTGTGTCCCCACCCCCACAAAATGTGCCACTCTCGACTCAAGGGCTCGACCGCTGTCGGTGTTAAACAGGGCTGGTATGGTTATTCACCCGTTGGGGGCTAAGGGCAGATTCCTGACTCAGCTGTGATTAAAGCAACTGGGCAAAAGCAACACATACGTACCGACACAGGAAAATACATTTGACAATTATTTGTGACATTGCAATGGTTTGGCCACAAGGGGGTTGAGGGATTCTATGAAATCTAGTAATGACTGTAGATTTGGCACCTTCATTTTGTAGTCTGCATGCACAGGAAGAATGCAATTTTGTGTTTTTAATTTGTGGCACTGGTGTAGACGTACTCTTGAGGGTTGCCTGTACTGTATATATGTGCATATTGGTCCACCCGAAGCATGTTTGTGTAATGTAGCCTACAATAGACTACTTAGTAAATTCAGGTATTGCAAAATAACCATGTCCAACCTTTTCCAACCAACGTCCATTAAGGTAGTATATACAGTACGTTTACTTATTGAGTTATGTGGACAGTATATACACAATATACTGTATACACACCATATGTATAATTTATATATATTTTTATTTTATTTGGCTCTTATCCAGCCATCTTATTGGCTATTATCCACTCACCCTGGTGTTGGATTAACATTGTTAACACGGCATTCAGCTTTATAACTAATTTTGCACGCTACTGTGTCAAATGATCTAAGAGGATCTATGGAGGCAAGATTTTATGTGGCAATGTAATTGCTTCTTCTGCTAGGTTTCCTCTTGCAACGTAAAGGTTATACACTCAACTACATACTGTAGATGTGCTCAAAATATGTAAATGCATGCTTCTGCGATTAGCCTAAGTATTTTTCCATTAGATAAACGGAAAAAGCTTTACAGAAAATTACAAGAAATAACTGAACTATCGGTTATTTGTGTACGAAGCAAAGATAGATCTCTATTATGTCACAAACCTAACAAAATGTGATGAATAATGACTATTGAATTAGAATAATATGAATATTTTCGCCCCTATCCAATCTCTAGAACATATGGCAAAATCACTACACATGTTTTTGCAGTATCAACACAAAAACAAATTCGTAGAAATTCTAAACACCTGGGTGACTAACAAGCAAGAATTAGTCAAAACATCATGTTGTACAAGAAATTGCTCTGGTATCATGTCATAAGTCAAATGTAATTGTATATTAATCAGGGGTTTAAACAAAAGAATGCATCACCTTTACTGAAGGATTTATACGCTAGACATTCTCTGTCCTTCTCTCTCTCTCTCTCTCTCTCTCTCTCTCTCTCTCTCTCACTCTCTCTCTCTCTGCCCTTTGACCCTCTCAGACAAGAACAATACAGCACTGCCTCAATGGAAAGGCTTATCAAGGAATACAAACACAGCAGTCAGGACTCTAAATGCAACACAACTTTGTGTGTACCCACACACACATACACAGTAACCACACAAGTGGCGTGGCTACAACACAATGGAGCTAAATTAAATCACTGATGTTAGGATTGCCAAGAGCCCTCCCTTCATCAGTCACACACACACACACACACACACACACACGCACACACACACGCACACGAAAAGAGAGGGATTTACTAAAAAGGGTCTTTTTTGTTTGTTTGCCTGAGTAATGTATTCTGGTTCAGGCGATAGTTGGGGCTAGAAGGTGTGTGTGTCTGTGTGTGGTCAATTTCAGTTCATTATGCAAATCAGAATCGACACTATTGTTCCTGCACCACCCTGCCACGATTACTGAATTAATAGTTGGCTGCTTTTTCCTCTTCATGTCTTTTTGTGCTCTTATATTCAGCAGTGTCTTCATTTCCTCCACATATCCTTTACATCAGCCTGGCAAAGATAAAGGACAGCTTACATGGAGGCCAATACAGACAAGTGCTTAAAATCAGCATTGATTATCAAGGAGGCCACATTGTATCTAATACATCGTAATGCACACTGCCTGAAACAGCCTGTTTTTAGACTTTGAGTGCCCACTGAGACCTCAACTTGGCATCAGGTGTGTCTTTGGAAAAGAGCATGCAGATATTATTTCCACTGTGCAGCCCTTTAAGCCCCACTGCCAGAGGGGCACCTGTTGTTAGCGAGCTTGTTAGCGAGCTTGTTAGCAAACAGGCTTGTGTGGTTATGTCCACTGAGTGTGTGTCACCATGCTGCCACCATGCTCCATGACCTTCCACACACACAAGCACACACACACACAGAGCTGCACCAAAGTTCTGACTTTTGGCGGTAAAGTGGGGCACTCAAGCCCAAAGGGTGGAGCTTGGACACAGGAGCGTTTATGTTGTGTGTGTGTGTGTGTGTGTGGACAAATACAGGTTTATGATGGATCGTCTAAAGAAAACCCTAGAAGCAGTATATTGAACTACTGTTCATGATGAAAACTGCAGTTTCTTATGGAGGAAGGGGTCAACTCTTGAGGCCCTATAACAGTGGCACTTACTGCTGGTCCTGGAGACCCCCTACCCTGCATGATTTAGATGTCTCCCTGCTCCAAATGAATGGGTTTGGCGACGCATTCATTAAGTAAATAACAAACCTTTATTTACGAGGAAGGTAAACAGGGGACACATTGTAAATATGCAGTGTTTGCACCATAACATTTATTTTCAAAGTTTTACACAAACAGTGTTAGCCTATACAAGATGTGTTAACACAATCTATATTATTGAATGAGGTATCACTGTGGCCTTTAAAAAAAGCGTGTGGGATTGTGAGAAACAAGGTCTCATCAGAGGAAGCAAGGTTACCTGACTGTTAGGCAGCTGTCGCGCGCACACACGCGCGCACGCACACACTCCATCTGTCAGTGTGCCACTATAGCCGCACACTGCACTGCTGCATGCAACATCACCAGGTGCACTGAAGCAAAACCTGCGGTATAGCCTACATGAGCGTGTGTGTGTATGTGTGAGAGAGATAGAGAGGGAGGGAGACAAGGACAGATAAATACAGACTAACGGTGTGTTAGTTTTGCTTAGGTAGCTGGTGTGGACGAAGGGAGGCAAGAAGAGCACCAGCAAGGTGTTAGGCATCTCTATAAGCGAACACATCCGGGTGCTGAAATGCGCAGGAGCACCGATGCTCTGCGTTTCCGCGTTGGCTGAGCGGAGCGGGGAGGGGAGGGGAGGGAGAAACAGCGAGCCAACGAGACGCAGTGGGACGCGGATTCTGAGAAAATTACACCGACGCACCAAAAGCAATACAGCAACTTAAGAAGCAATTGTCTAATAGAAAATCGCGTGAAGTGGCCCGACCCCAGCGGTTAGTGGCAGAGACCTTTCAGCATGGAGACTGCGCTTCAAACAAGCCCTAAAATGTGAGATCTACAGAGGAAATCTGAAGAGAGCGAGAGCGTTAGAGTGGCTTTCCCCCCCTTAACGTTTGATCTCAATTTTGTGGTCCTCAGTCCTGTCCACCGTGTTCATTGGGGGAAAATGAAGAAGTTTAATATCAGGAAGGTGTTGGACGGCTTGAAGGAGGTCTCCTATTCAACCCCGTCTGTCCAAGTGGGGCCACAGGAGAACAATCTGATCCAGGAGACCCTTCAATCCGAGCATTTCCAGCTTTGCAAGGTAGGAGAGAAGGATGGGTTTATTAGCCTGCCGCTGTAGGCTGTTCGCTGATGTTTGAATTGCATGAGTTCATGTATAGACCTGTGTGTACCTTTATTCTTTTACTCAACACTAACTAGCCTTCTACATAGAATTTTTAGCAGGTGCAAGTGCTTCAGAGAGATACGTTGGTTGATCGACATTAGACCAGTAGATGTTATGTTATTATGCCAGTGCATGATATTATTAATGCCATTCGGGTTTATACACATGTGCTGTATGTATATTTTTCTTTAATTTCCCAAGAATGCCCTCATAGGCTATATAACAAACATACTGTAAAGCTCTCTCTCTCTCTCTCTCTCTCTGTCCAAGGTTTGGTCGCCAGCATCAGCCTACAGTAGGCAATGCGCATATGGCGAGTGCGTTCTGGCGTTAGGAAAAGGCACACTGTATATTTGATCTATAATACTGTGTTTTTATAGGTGTTGCAATGCAACCTTTGATTTAATACTGTATATTGCATCGTATTCCCTCAGTGGAAACAATTGCACAGCATCGTTCATGTGCTCTTGGGATGAACCGTCATACAGAGGGGTTGGGCCATGCTACATCTTCTTGCATAATCTGATGGGTTTGGATTAACAAATCATTCATTGCTGCTTAATGCTTGCCCATCTCCCCTCCACCACCAATCTCTCTCTTTCTCTCTCTCTCTCACTCTCTCACTCTCTCTCACTCTCTCTCACTCTCTCTCTCTCGCTCACGCACACACGCATACATGCAGGCACGCACGCAAACACACATTACAGTTTACTTCCACATCATCGATTCGCTAGAGATACTGCGCCTGAAATGAGTATGGCTGTTTTGAAAATGAAACGCAGTGGCCTGTCCGCTACTTGCGGATTAGTTACGACCAAAAAAAAAAAAAAAAAAAAAGGATAGGGTTAATGAACAGGCTCGTGCAATTTACATACCTTAGGCTATAACTGCTTAGTGTACCACAATATGAAGGAACATATTCCCCAAGTGCGCCCTAATGGTTTGGCCTTTTATAGACACTGCTCTGTGTTGTCTATTGATTACCATTTCCGTGTTCTGCCACGTCCAGTGCTAAACGCACAGTATTTGTGTTGTAGAGATTGTATAGCCTGTTTTGACTGCTATTTGGATTGGGATAGCATAGACTGTTGTCCTGTTTTATTTGACCCATCAGCAAATATTACTGTTAATAGAAAGCTCACTAAAAGCATGAGCTGCAGAAGGGTTAATAGTTTTGGGTGTTAATTATCAGGCGTGGACTGATGCTGATATCTAATTTAGCATTTCCTGTTGTAGTCTGTGTGTAAACGAGTGTGTGTGCTCGCAAACACATTACATTAAAGACCTGTGTGGTTGGTCTTTTTATCAGGCGAGTGCAAAGATGACAGACTGTGTGGTTCAAGTGCATTACAGCATTAAAGGCCCATGTTGCCTTTGATATCCAATTGATAAATTATGTCATTTTCTCAAAGAAGTGTGTCCACCCACCCACACGCTTGTCGAACACACTGCCTATAGGCTCCAGAGTGCACACCTTGTGAATACAGTGTGTTCATGTACCCTGATGTAAGAGACACCAGTGTCCAGTGTTTCTGCGTGAAGAAGGCAGGTGTCTCCACCACTTTAAGTGCTACTTATGTAATACACTACGCTTCAGCCCCTCTGTTCAGCAAACAAATCCAACATGCCACCAGCAGCAGACTGATGCCATAAAGCTACTTCCGCATATTTTGTGGTATTCATGTTATGCCCCGAAGCAATGTTTTTATTTTTTTTTGTATTAGAGTATTTTATTTCCAGGACACAAATGTGATCACGACTATGTGGGAGGCAGAGAAAAAGACAGAGAGACTGACAATGGGGTGCTTCTGTCTTTTCTCTCTCTTTTCTTAATAGCCCCACACTTCTAGACACAGACACTATCCCACAGGAGCACAATACTCATTGTCTTTTATTCTTGCACTTATTCGCATTATACTGTATTATACTTATGCTGTTTTTAATCTGTGACCAATGATAAGCAAACACAGCTATTATAAGATGCAAATACATGTAAAATGCCTATCCTCCATAACACATTCTCTCCATGTCTTCCCATTGGCTGACGCAGACTGTCCGTCATGGCTTCCCCTATCAGCCTTCGTCCATGGCTTTTGACCCGGTGCAGAAGATCCTGGCCATAGGCACCCAGAATGGAGCTCTCAGATTGTATCCTTTCAGTTTCTGTCGATGTGCTCTGTGTTGTTCTGGCCCAGTGAAGCTTCTCTGTGCTCTCCTGGATGGGAAAGCCTGTAGCCTCTCCACAGCTGCAGGTAAGTGGGTGGGAGCCATACTGATGGCGAAAGGCTTATGGATGGTGTTTATTCAGATGTTCTCAGAATGTATGCAAATATATTTCCTGAGATATTTTTATCACTGGGTTGTCAATAACCCAATCAATAATCATGTTTTATATATATATATATATATATTAATCTTATAATATAATACAATAAAAAGTATATTTTTAAGACAAACCATTTATCTTACAGCAGTAGACTAAATTCACATTTCATTGCTCTTGTTTATTTTGTATAGGAAATGTCCAGTCTATGTTAAATGAAATTGTACAGTATAATCCTTGAAGCTGTGTAACTGAAGTGGTTAAGGGTTTGCACTGGCTTGCTAGCAATAGCCAGGCTGTGTACACAAATCGGGGACAACAGCTTGCGGTTCTATGGCACTGCAGGGAGTCGTATAGCTTTGCAGAACACCTCGTAGCTTGCCTGTATCAGGCCACGTTTACTGTTCTTTCATTCTGTTCTGCTGTGTCTCCTGTAAACTCTGCCAGCTCATTACGCTGTGATGAAGAGCTCTGTGCTTGTCCTTCCGCTCCAGCCCCACGCTGGAACCTGTGGCTGGTTCTCCCAGTGGTGTGGACAGGTGAGGCTGAAAATGGAGCCAGCTACTGTATAGGTGGATGTGAGCTGTCAGGTGGACCAGTGGTTCTCAAGCTGTGGATTGGGTTATCCAAAGGATCACGGCATGCTTCTGAAAGGTTCTGATATACAACGTGAGAAGAAAATACGTTTTACAAAAATATATTTTATTTACACTTTAATGGTGTTTATGATAGTTGTATGCACAGTATGATGTGCTATTAAAATAAGTTGACTATTTGAAACTCAAGGCTCAAAAAGCTTGACAACTACACTATGCTTTAGACCTACAGTACTGTAGCTTGAATGACAGCTCTGTCCATGAGCAGACTGGCTGAGGAAGCTTTGCATATTGGTTTCCTGACGCGCACCGTCCGACTGAAAACAGCCACTTTTAACTTGAAAAGAAGAAAATGAAGATCTCTGTTCTGTTTGAGTGACGCAAATCAGATAGAACCTTATCAGAGTCAGTAACAGTGAGCCAACCATCCCTCCATTTGTTCTGGTTCTCACACCCCTTCACTGGCTGCTAGGACTGTGTTGCCTGCCCTTACCTGATGGCAACAATACTTTGTATTTATTTGATCACATTCACAGTGGGTCAGACGTTTACTGTACATACACTTAGTTAGGACAAATGTTTCGGGTAGCCTGCCACAGGCTTCTCCCATTTGACCCATTCCTCATGACAAAATCAGTGTATCTGAGTTAGGTTTGTAGGTCTCCATGCTCGCACAAACCTTTTCAGTCCTGCCTATAAATTGTCTGTTGACTTGAGATCAGGGCTTTGTGATGCCCAATCCAATGTCTTGACTTTGGAAGAACAATATACCTGTGGTCATTGTCTATTTGTAAGACCAAGTTGAACTTCCTGGCTGATGTTTTGGGATGTTGCTTCAATATATCCACATCCCACCACCACAAACATGATGCTGCCACCCCCGTGTTTCACAGTGTCCTTTGTCTTGCAAGCCTGCCGCTTTTTTCCTCCAAACATTCAGTTTTATCAAACCAGAGGACATTTCTCCAAAAAGTTGTTTTTATAATGGTGGTTTTGGAACAATGGCTCCATTCTTAAACTTATTGTTTTTAACTTCTCACCCACTGTTATATAGTGTTAAGTGAAATAATATACGATTAGTATAATAATAACAATCTGCAAACCACATTAGGAAAATATACTTGTCACACACAAAGTACGATAGATGTCCTAACCAACTTGCCAAAACTATAGTTTGTTTACAAGAAAACTGTGGGGTGGTTAAAAACTGAGTTTTAAAGACTTAAATGAATGTATACTTTAAAGCCTGTGTGCACTATTTGTGTGTGTGTGTGTGTGTGTGTGTGTGTGCATGACATTGTTTGCCTGCCCGGACATTTGGCTACATCCCTCTCCCATGGAGGATTACAGGAAGTGGCAGATCAAGGGGCCTTATAGCCTGGCAGCGTGGCTGAGCTCATGAGAATTACGGGCAGGAGCTGGGAGCCACGCACACTGGTGTCGGGCGGCGTATCTCGGGCAGACGGCTGAGCCCTCCAACCATAAAGCTAATCGCTTCTGTGATCCCCTTGCCCCCAAAAAAATACAAAGATAACTGTCCCGTGTTTGATGCCTCTTGCTAGCTGGGCGGAGAGGTGGAGGAGGGTGAGAGAGGGTACTGTAGGTGAGCACAATTGGGGACAAAGAAAATAGAAAACATGGCCATGGCAATAGAAGGAGAACATGTGAATAGTGAGAGAGAGTGAGGTAAAGAGAGAGAGAGAGAACCTAATGGCCAGGAATAGAAGCCATATTGATCTGTGTGTGGTAAGGTAATGCGCTGGGACAGATATGCTTAGCTACACGCACGCACGCACGCACGCACGCACGCACGCACGCACGCACGCACGCACCGCTCTCGATTGTTTTCTGCCCGATCCCTAAGCAAGAGCAACGGCTTTCTTTACGGAAAATATCGTGAGTGCCGTGAAAGGCTTTTTTCGCTGTGCAAGCAAGTTCACGCATATTAGCTCTCCGCAGGATTAGCGATGTCATTTCACAAATAAGCAGAATAGCCAGGTTCTAAAGCGCAGTATATAAGCGTTTTTGGTTTTGTCGAGGTTTAGACTTTGGACTGGAAATAATAATTATGGGTGTAAGATGAGAGCGTGTAACTGCCAACGGTCCATCATTTAATCCCCCCCACCCACCCGCCCTTACCCATATACACACATTGTTCTAACTATTTATCTAGGACTGTCTTTTCTGTGTGTGGGGTTATTGGGTAGTGTGTTGTGTGTCTGTGTGTGGTGTGTATTGTGTGTTTTGTGGTTGTGTGTGTGTGTGTGTGTGTGTGTGTGTGTGTGTGTGTGTGGGCCACCTCCCAGGAGATATGGGGCTTTACTGGAGGTGGCCCCGATGGCAGCGCTATAACTCAGAGGCTCAGTGCGAGCCAGCGAGACGCAGATCAATGCATCAAATTGTCGCTCCGTGCTCTGCCAGATTATCTCATCGGCAGGCCAGGGCGTCAGAATGGAGGCGCATGTTCGCCTGCAAACACACACACACACACACACACACAGGCACGTTTTATTTCTAGAAAGACGCACACATGCATACACGCGCTGATGTGTGTGTGTGTGTACTGTAGGTACTGTATGTGCTGTCAGCCCATGTCAGCCTTGTCGTCGTTGATGTAGCTGCGGCAGGCGGGATAGCCTTGGCCTGGCTCGGCCCCACTGCTGCTCTTAGCAAACGTTGTTTTGTTTTTGTTTTTCCAATTATAGCCTGGAAACCCTGTTCACATTGATGTTTCCACAGCTGGTTGCGGACCAATCAGCGTGGTGCGATGGCGGTGAAGTCAGGCGTGCTTCAAAATGGTAGTACCCGCTAGACGGTGCCATCTACAGTTACGCCAATGGTGATTGGTTAAAGGCCGTCCAATAGTTTCAAAGTGAACCAGAGGTCTACGCCCAGTAGGTAACGACTGCGAACACTTTCCAATGGAGCTTGTCCAGACCCTATTCACACAGTGAGCTTTGGGTGTGGTTACACCAGGCTAAGTTAGCCTGTGAGTTAGTAAGTACATTCTTAACCAGCTCTCAACTGAAAACTAGTATTAAGCCCCAACCAGCCTATCCTACCTGTCAGCATGCTTAATCAAGATCCCTAACCACTACCTGCTTCTTATTAAGAAGTGTAATTGTACTTGTTTTGGATGAAAGCGTCGAAGAAGAATCTAGTGAATAATGCCTCAAGGTATTCCACCTAAATATGTTGGATCATACTTTGGCCTGGAATGGATTATAAATGTATATTAATGTCCTTAACATTCCATTCCCCGAATAAGTGCCCATCCCCTGCAGGGATTCACATGACCAATTGAGCTTGTTAACCTATTGTTTTGCGGAGTCATCCCTCATTGGTGCCCCTATCAGCAGGGTGGTTGTGCTGCGGTGATGATGGATTATGACCATAATGATCATTGTGCGTATTCCTCTGTGTTATGGCCTAAATGTTTATGGATAATGACTTATAATACTGTAAGTCTATATCCACGCAGAGAAAGAGGGGTTGTAAATTGTGCGTTTTTGTCTCAACAGAAACATGCATGGCCAGGTCTCTGACCTGTGGACTCTTTTCAAGACAGAAAGAAACCCTTTCCAGTTCACAGACAATTTGCATACTTAGGTATTACACATGTATCTGTTACACACATTCCTTTTATTCCCCTAAATGGCATTTTTCAATGGCACCACTGTATGTGAGTTGCCCATTTTAGACAAGTCAACTGTACAGTCTACAGTAGGACCAGTTGTTTATGTGTGTGTGTGTGTGTGTGTGTGTGTGTGTGTGTGTGTGCATTCAGTTACATAATACTCCAGGGCTCAGGAAAGATTACGGCCGAATGAGACGGCAGAATTCTAATCAAAGAAATCTGTGCGCGCGTGCGTGCGTGTGATTATCAGGCGAATCAGGAATCTTGTCATTGACGTGTGCAGCAGTTTTATGCTGTGCTCTAATTCGTTATATCATTTGTGAAATATTAACTGTTTTATCTTTTGCTAATTGGTTGCTGGTGTGCGAGTAATAGCATGCGGATGTAGCAGGGCCCAGATAAGGGAATGACTGTCGCACAACATTAGAGTAGGGATACGGGAACAATGAAAGGCGAATAGGTCAACATATAAAGATCACACTGTTGTGTCTAATGAGCATTTATGTGTGTGTGTGTGTGTGGGGGGGGGAAGTATAGAAGCAGCAGGCTTGTCTCTGAGAGGCTGTTCTCAGTGTGGGTCGGTAGGCAGGTGTCTGAGGAGCTGGTGGTGACACATGGCCACACTGTCAACATAGTACATGTCAGCTTCACTCACAACACTGGTGTGTGTGTGTGCGTGTGTATATATGTGTGCGTGTGTGTCAGTCTGGTCTGCTTAGTGGGGCGTGTGTAATGCACTAATGCAAAAGTTTGGATGATGGATTGTGTCAGACGGAAAAACGACATACTGTACACATGCAAAGCCATGCGGCCTGACTGTACACACGCACTCACACATACTTTATGTTTACATTATCTACTGCTTATCGAAGTATATTCCCCCGATACATAAGAAATGTTAATCTATAACCTGTCTGCAGTTGCTATGAGAGTGTAACAGCAAGCTCTGCAATGCTTACAGTACTGTATGTATTGTATCCATGCTCATGTTTTGTGCTGACTGTATAGACTGATGGAAGCTTTATAGGCAAAATGGTATGTGGATGTCTACTTCAGAGAATAGACTTCTGGCATGTTGTGCATTCATTTATTTTTTATTTTTTTGAGAATACAAAAATTGCTGCCCTACATCCCCATGGCATTCACCTACAGAGAGAACCGACCAGTCAAACGTTTGAATACATTACACCTACAGTATTCAGTGGTTTTTCTTTCTTTTAGTTTACTATTTTCTACATTGTAGGTTAATAGTGAAGACAGCCCCGGTGCCAAGAGTATGCAAAGTTATAGGGCGGCTAATTTTAAGAGTCTAGAATATTAAAGACTTTTTAGAGATTTGTTACACGCTTTTCTGCTAATTCCATACTGTATGTGTGATTTCATATAGTTTCAATGTTGACACTGTTAATCGACTATGTCGAATATAGAAGAATAAAAATAAAAACCCTTGAATGAGTATGTGTGTCCAGCATAGTACAATATTTGTATATTCTTCTTGTAGCCCTGCCGGTTGCCAGCGGTGGTCACCTAAAGTACCTGTGGACTCATTACTCCCAAGCTACTGTACGCTCGACCGGCTCACCGTAAATACACAGCGTCATGTGGGCTAGACAGAGGGCTAGCAGTAGATGAGTGCACATATGCACACGCACATAAACTGGAGGAACACAACACTGCAATGATAATAATGACGATGACGATAATGCTTTCGTCTGTCGTGCTGTATGCTTTTGACCATGGCTGAGGCGTTGGTTCTTTTTTTATTATTATTTGTGACAGCATACGCTTACCGCAAGTGCTTTTTCAACAGTGTTGTGACCAGAGGACTGGACCCACACACCTATTGATTTGCACTCATGTGAGACTCTGGTCAATAGCTTTCTGCCCTGTAACATGGCTGCCATAACCAAGCGCTTGACCGCTGTTCAACCCCATGGTTGCCCCATGGGTCTCCTTCCCTCATGGAGGTATTACTGATGGCCATTTCACATAGTAATGTTGCATAACTCATTGGAAATTGTGTTTTAGTTTATAAGTTGAAAACATTTGGCCACATCTTCCTGCACATCAGTAAAAATGCCAGCACTTGTCAAAATACGTTAACGTAAAAAAAGGCTAAACCTGGGAGCTTTTCTGAAACACTCCATCTATGGAGAGGGCAAATGTAAGCCACATTTCTTATCACATATTGGTGTTGGCTGGTTGCCCCCCGGCAGATTATGTCCTTTACTGATATGTCATGCTTGTGCTATGAAACATCACGGTCACCCAAGCTGGACGTAACTGTCACGTCACATCACTACTGTCAGGTATTAAATAGTAATGCCAGCATCACAGCCGGTGCCTTATTGTTATCAAGGGAAATGAATGTTCCACCTATAAGATACAGGCTTTATATTATGATGAAATGAGAAGGTCTATTATGAAGCTGCAATGGATACCCTTTTTATGGTAACATATTAATGTGTAGTTGCAGTTAAAACCGTAGGGAAGTCTTCCTAGTCCAAATAAAACCAGCAGCATCATAAAAGACCCTATGGATTAGCTGAGCTGATACTGTAGTGGGTAGTATGTGACAGGAAATACACTGTCACTTTTTCTAGTTCTGTCGTCAATTGTGCTGTTTGAAATGACCTGAAATTCCTCTGAAAGTGTGTAAAACAAGCCAGTCAGATTTGCCCCCCATTGTGACGTCATTTCTGGATTGTGCCAAATCACATTTGGCCTATCCCGCCACTCCCATTCAGACAGCCAATCAGGTTAAGCCATGTTTAAAAAATGGTCATCAAAAAGGGAGAAATGTTTGTCTAAAATGGCTGTAATGTCAAGGTGTACTGTAAGTGCACCTGTCTGGTTCACCTGGGCCCCCCAAACCTTGTAAAGGAGATGGATTTGTCATCCCACCTGATTTATTGACCTTGATAAGACCTCTGGGTCTCCACAGGACCTCAGTGCTTGGGCGTGGGGGGGAGACATGCAAGTCATCTCTCTCTCTCTCTCTCTCTCTCTCTCTCTCTCTCTCTCTCTCTCTCTCTCTCTCTCTCTCTCTCTCTCTCTCTCTCGCTCACTCTCTCTCGTTTCATGCGGCACAGTGCCACATGCTGATTCTCTCTTCGCTTTGTTTCCAGATTTGTGTGTGTGTGCTTGCAGATTGCTGATAACTGTTATTTTTTTTCCCCCTCATACCCAATGTGCTAACACTTGTTCTCTATGACATCCAGCGGACTCCCTTATCTGTGATGTGGGTACTTGTGCATTTACACATAGAGATATGGGGGTCAGTGTGATGAGGTTGTGTGTCTGTGCAGGGGAGCGCTGTATGCACAGTGCCTTCCATATTGTCTGTACAGTGTGTGTGTGTGTGTGTGTGTGTGTAGGATGGGGGTTTGCAAGTGTCGTGCCAGCTATTCGCCCACACTCAACCAAGCTTGCCTGCTGCTGTTGTTAGAAAGCTACTGTTACTGTTGTTATGTTGGAAGGCCAATGCTTAAATACACACACACACACACACACACATACACGCACTGTTTGTGCCTTCTGTTCATTCACTTTTACATTTAGAAAACAAAGGAAAACAGGACCTATATTTTTTTATATATTAAAATGTTTATACCGGTCAAACACATGAACATCATTAATCCAAAAATACACATGTTGATATATACACATTCTTATTGGCAAAGGATGAACCATAAGTAATATTTGGTTTGGTGGTTTTTATCCTAGTCTTTATTAATCTAAGTAGATACTGTAGATTGTTCGATCATACTTAGAAGGGCAGTGAACCAAACTCTGACTGAACCAGACTGTAGCGATCAGAAATGGAGAGCAGACAGGGATTCGATTTATGTGCAGATTGGAGCTTACAGGGGAGAAGCCAGTTAAGTTGGTTTACTCAATTAGCTGGCGGCAGATAGACTTTGCCGACAGACATTGGGTCAGTGGTTACAATGGGACAGCATGCTCGGGGAATGACAGCCTTTGTACTGTAGATGGGCAGGGCAAGGAGAGCGTGCATTTAGCAAGTGGGCTTCAAACTGACTGTGTCTGCACATACACTGTACACATTTGAGTCATTTATGTTTGGGATATAACTTAGGCCTAGGTAACCTCAGTGCTGGACCCAGGTTTGTCAGAAAACATTTAGAAGATTCTGGAATTCATTATACTGGAAATATAAAATGGCATATAATACTGTATATTACCATAATTAATGGTTTTAACAAAGCTGTGCAATATAGCGTCTTCAGTTGAGTTAAGTTAAAGAAGGACAATAAACGATAAATGTTCATCCAGTGCCTGCAGGTGTAATTACAAAAGTATGTTGCTCCCAAATATGAACATCATATCAGAACCAAAGATCGAGTGGCCTGTATAAAGTGCCCTTTATATCCTATAGCTCTTTAGCACTCGTGCATGATGTTATGAGCTGGTCATATTGAAATGGGAAAGAGGTAAAAACAGTAACGGTTTACAACTTTTGATTTCCGTGGTCCCTGGCCCTGCTCTTAGAGGATCAGTGTTGATGATGGTGCTTCTTTGGAATTCTTCTTTGTGATCTGAAACACTAGCCCTTGTGTGTCACTGGATATGTGCTGTCCCACGGCTGCCCGGGTGAACATAATCTCTCGTGCAGTTTTCTTCTCTGTTGTGATTCTATTATGTCATACTTGATTTTTATTGGTCCTGGATGGGTTGTCCCAAGCATCCCTTTGTATTAATCTTTGCCTTTGGAAATGATGGGCCATCACATTACATTGCATCAACAAATGTTTGTGTAGTTTTTTCAAATAAGTCTATTTGATCCGTTGGATTTATCACTATTATATTCAATGCATATTAGTGCATATTACTGACAAAAATTTTTAGTACCTTCACACAAAACCATTGTTTCAAGGAAAACCCTGTAAAAAAGCCAAACAGTATAACATTTTGAATAATACATAAAGACATGTGACTCAGGTGTTATCTGAGTTGCTAACTGTGGCAGTCTTCTTGAATATTTTGCAGCAGAAACATCACTGTTTGGTTTGGACACGAACACAACCAACACCTCCCTCACCAGGAAACAAGTGTAGAACACAGATGAAGGACACAGATTGTTGCTGTTGAGAGGTTAACTGGTAGCATGCTGTGGGTGCCCGAAGGCCATGGGTGGTTTTAATGGTTGAATGTGACCTCACTAAAACCTACATGATCTGTCTTTGCCAGCAAAGAGCCTTGCTACACACACACACACACACACACACACACACACACACAGACACACACACACACACACACAGCTCCATATCTCACAACATTAAAACAAACTCACTCTGGGGCAACAGAGAGATGTTCCCAAGGTACTAGAATTAACCTGTCACGTTTTGGGTATGTGTGTTTGTGTGTGCATGGGGCCTTTTTCCCACTTTTAGTTCCGGGCAAACCATCTGTTACAGTAGAAACACACATTTTAAAACAGCCTACTCTTTTTGAAATGTGCTTCTGCATAGAACAGATGTGGTGTTATATCATCTGAATCTGTTTCAAGCTATTCACCTTATTAGCTAAATGCAAATGTGTAAATAATCGACTACATTCTCCACAGCTGGTGGTGTATCAACCAGCTCCCCTTCTGCAGTGAGTATTTCCACTGTTTATAGACAATGTGGTGTATTCATGCTCATGCAATATAGGTAGTTAGCTGTTTAACTCGCAGTTGCCCTAACTTTGTACAGCATCTGTAAACTAGGATGACATTTTCTGGAGGGAGATTCACAACTTTTTGTTTATAACGAGCTATTTAGTTTTTTTGCATCGATAGCGAAAGGTTGATGGGTTCTTCTCAGGTTATGTGACATTTTCCTCTTTCGTATGCTAAATAAAATGCTTTGTTTTGAACACAACAATCGGGGGTAGTGAAGCTTGCCTGCCAGGGCCAGCTCAAATTTATTCAATGAACACTGGCTGTTATTATTATTTACAAGCTTGGCCTATCAAAGAGCTTGTGACATTGACATTGAGATAACATTATTAGCAGTCGGCTGCGTTCCCCTGCAGAAAGGTTGCTGGCAGAGCCCACTCGGTTTTTCTGCAACAACGTTGATTTATGACATGACTATGAGGTAGTTTTTAAACCTGCATTCATAGATGTGTCAATTAAATGTTACTCCATCACTTAATGATTGAAAATAAAGCACATTTGTAGCCCCATATTGTTTTCGATTACCGCATTCTAACTTGTGTTTGCAGTTACAGTCGTTTTTGCAGTGAACACAGCTGGGCTAATTGAATACACCATGACCTAACGAATCACGTCATCGCTCTCGACCAGAGAGCCAATCGCGGGCCCTGCTGGGACATGTTTCCATGGCGAGGCATCACGCTGACCGCGCCACAAGGGAATGTCGGAGGTCGCTTCGCGCGGCTCAGCGCGAATAGATGGCATTTACCGCCGCACCATGAAGGAGCCAGGGTTGAAGGGTCGCGTCCTGGGCTAAATTTAGCCCCAATGATGCCGTGACCCTGACCAGGATCAGTCTTTGTCTGCCAAACGGAGGCGTTCTGGGGCTGTGGTGGTTGTTATGCACCCCCGCCCCTGCAGCTGCCTACCGGGGGAGATGCACATGTGTGTCGTGACGCTTGAATGCCTCACCACACGGTTGTCATGCGTGCACCCCCTCCCCCCCATGACTATATTGGTTACTTATGTGGTGTGTGTGTGTGTGCACAGGTTCAGTCGCCGCGGGGATGTCGGTACATTTGCATCTGATTGAAGCGGAAAGTGGATTACGCTATGAGGTCACATATGGAAAACGGAGGGGGCGGGGCAAACGGGATGAGACGGACGGCGCCGCACAAGGGTGTGTGTGTGTGTGTGTGTGTGGGGGGGGGGTTACCTTGCGTTATAAAAAGCTTCTCTTAGCATAGCGAGCTGCGTACGGCGCTTGGGTTGTCCTTGGGCTGTCATTTAAAGCAGCCTATACCTACACTCATGCAGAGATGGTGACAGGAGAGCCCACAGCCGAATGATGCAACTGAAACTGAGGAAAAGAAAACCAAAAGAAGGAAAGAAGACAAGTTCAATCTAAGTATAGACAAGCGAGGAGGAGGAATAGAAATTAGAGGCAGAGATAATGTGTAGGAGTGTCTGCATATGGAGTGGAGCCAGAATGGTCTCAGCTCATCAGCGCGCTGACTCATAGCCCCTGGTGTTGTGTGGGCGGGGCTTCCGGCCGTTGGCAGGATTAAGATTGGCTCGGCAGCCAGCTGTAGTCAGACTGCTATCCAACAGAAGCTGTTGATTATTTGGCGCCTGTACATGCAGGGCAGAGTGCTAGACTCCTTGGAGGGCAGGGGATGTCCAGCGTGTCTCCCCCTAAGAGCCGTGTTAGCTTACTGCACAGCTAGCTTACTGCACAGCTAGTAAAGCCATTTGTAAACTGTCTTAGCTACTAATGGGAGGTTTCGTCGGCATACAGCAGATAACTCCGAAACTCTATTCATTTTAAACTGAGTTAAACCACCAATAGGAAACAAGGACAATGGCGCTCACAGACATGGCTGGCTGCTGTATGGATAAGTGCTCTGTCTGTGCATCGCTGTCATTTCAGCGTTGCAGCGGCTCATTTGTTTGATAGGCCAGATGCCCTCTTGTTCTCCCCGTCACCAGCAGGTGAGTGATTGATGAACAGAATAGTGCAGCAGGTCTCGGCTAGCCCTGCTGGCCGGCCCCCATTAAGCTGCGATTGGCTTCTACTGGCCCGATTTCTCTTCCTGCCCGGCGCTTGGCAACGCTTTTGCATTAGACGCGGCCGGTGATGACTGTTGATAACACGCTGAGGGGCAGCAATGCTGAACACGTTGCCCTCTCTGGCCTGACAGCGTTAGCATACAGGGAGATAGCCCATGCAATTAGCCCTCCTAGTCGGTTTGTTGCAGTGTCTCTGAAAGAAAACCGTTTTGATACATTGGAATAGCACTCAGGTCTCTCTGTCTCCCCCTCTCTCTGTTACTCTCTCTCCCTCTCCCTCTCATTCTCTCTCTCGCCCCCTCTCTCTCTCTCCTCCCTGCTGCCTTATGACGATGACAGAGTATGACGATACAACGGAATATTTCCTGTCATTATT